>JAENPR010002121.1:0-76503 GCA_018135685.1 Themeda triandra
GCAATGGTGACCGCGCACGCAGCGAGCGAGCATAGACAGACCAAGAGGGAGGACTAGCAGCAGCAGGTTTATAATAGCAGCGCCAGCGCGGTAACTGTAAGCTGAGGATTTTTTTAAATTTAATCCTTTTTTAATTAATTAATCAAAAATATCCCCCCTGAAAAATAATCTCACCGATATCCCTTTTGGTCGCGCCCTAACTCTTGGCGCGAAAAATACTGTGGCGCCGGGAAGGTGCGCGCGGCCCTTCCACGTAGATGGGGGAGCTTTGACGACGTTAGGGTGGGCCAACGGTGGGTCCCTACATCGCGCAATGCTTGAGCGGCCCAGGTGGGATCTAGGGACCCTTTTTCTGGCCGGCCCATTTACGTGTTGACGTCGGCCCATCCTTATCGCGCCTCCGGGTTTGGCGCGACGAGGTGGAGTTAGGGCACGGGCGACGCGAAGCGGCTTCTCATTTTCCCTAATCCATTCAGCGCCGGCTCGCCGAAACGCGCCGCCGCCCCACGGTCCGCGCCGCCGCTGCCGCCCCGTTAATGGCCTCACCTCGCTTCCCCTGCTCTTGGGCGGCGAAGAGGACGGCGAGCCGCCGCCGGCCCAGCGGTGATCTGCGCGCCCTGTCCGGCGAATCGCCGCGCCGCCGCCGCCGCCAATGCTCCTCCGGCCTTCCTCGGCTTCCTCGACTAAGGCGGCTAGGGCAATGCGGCGACCCGCGGCCGAGCTAGGAGGCCGAGCGGCCTCCCAGACGCGCTTGTCTAGGGCGTGGCCGTCGGCCACCATTGCCGGCCGCGTGGAGCACCATCTCGGCCTCTGCACCTCTCGGCCCCTCCTTCGTGTGCGAGGTATTCCTCCCTCTCTCTCCCCTCTGTGGGGTACTAGGGTTGGTTATTGTAGTTGTTAGTTAGGGTATTAAATTTGGTGATTGATTATGATTATATCGTTTATTGACACAATTTGATGCGTAGAATCTGTTGTAGGTATAGTTTGTCTGTGGAATTGACCTCAACATTGTGTAGCATGTATGTACTTACTTATGCATGGAGGAATTAGTTGTGGTGGTTTGGAGGAATTTGATAGTGTCATGTGGTACGGGAGGTGATGATGGGTTTGATTTGGTTAGGACATGTCATTGAGTTGAATTTGGTTAGGAGATAGTGAAGTATGTTAGTATTTTTTCATCGTTTTTGATATGGTATTCTACGTAATTATGTGTGGTTGTTGGTGGTAGTCTATATATTTTGTAGATGGAACGGTTAGTTTGTTGCTATTATGGTGGCAAAATCAAAGAAAATGGGAGTTTGAAAGCATGAAAAAACATGTTGAGTTCTTTAGTGGGCCACCTACATTTGATGCATTGGTTAAGAGGTTTGGATGTCCGGTTAGTTTGCAAGGCGAGATTTGGCCATGGCAGAGAGCGACCACACTATGTGTTGATGCCACTCTCTTGTGAGGATGAATGGAAGGACTATGGATGTTGTGAAGAGTAGCAACGTTAGGTGCCTAGAAGTTGTTGCATAAGGGGCGTGGGGCCTCGGTTGATGCTTGAGGATGAATGTGTTGATGTGGAGGTTGTTGAGAACCTTACCCAAGAGGTAGAGTTCGAACAAAGTCCGTTAGAGAAGGTGACGTAGTTAGTGAAGACGGTGCAATCGGTGATGACTTTGACGAAGAAGGGTATTATGAGGAGGATGCTATGTATGACACTATATCCGAGGGATCGGAGGATGAGGTTGAGGTGGTTGCTGGTGAAGTGGAAGGTGATGTCACGTCATACGATGGTATGTCGGATGATTTGTCTGATGATTTGTTGATAGGTGGTGACAATGGGTCGGACGATGCTAGTGAGGACGAAATCGAATGCCGTTAGGCAGGGTTTCATGAGTCCTTACGAGCCCCGGGGGACGGGTCATTGAGAATGGAGTTGAATGACGCGGAGAGAAGGATGTTGAGGGCCGTCCATGTTGAGGTACCTTCGGTTCCGAATTACATGGATCTTAGTATGGTGGATGAGGGCGTATGTGACACCGGGTTGTCCATGCCGGAAGATGAGGTGCACGAGAGTGAGGATATGGAGATCAAGAAGGGAATGGTGCTTGACACGCTTGAGCATGTCAAGTATTTTATCGAGGACTACGCCGTGAGGGTTCACGAGCCTTACCGTGTGACTCAACTGCGATAAAGCGAGAAGGTACGGTCTGTGCAAGTCTCGTTGTGGTTGGGGAGTGTGGGTTCGAAAGCGAGGAACGAGAAATGGAGGATTCGCAATGTCGGGCCACCGCGGTTGTCGGTCTTTGAAGGTAAAGAATGTGCATTCACGGAACACGGCCTAGTTATCTCGGCGTCGTATTGTTCTTTGGGTGAGGGCCGATAGTGACACATCTGCTTCGTCGCTCATTGAGACTATACGGGGCTTCAGCGGTTACGAGAGTCAAGTACTCAAAGGCATGGCGTGCAAAGCAACACGCTTATACAGTTGTTGTGGGGTGATTGGAAGGAGGCGTACAACCAAGTGCCTCGAATTCTAAGTGCCATGAAACACTTCAACCTGGCCTTAGATGGTATTGCCATGTTGGAGGAATAGTGGATGACGTTGATGGTATTCCGAAGTCAATTTTGCAGAGGGTGTTACGGTGTTTTCCGCTTGATCGAGTTGAGGCTTTCAAGCATTGCCGGCCTGCTCCTTGTTGATGGCACATTTCTCACGAGGCAAGTACCGTGGGGTCACGATGATTGCGGTTGGAGTTGACCCGGACAATCGGATTGTCCCATTAGCGTTTGGTTTGGCCGAGTGAGAATGATGATAGTTGGTCTTGGTTTTTGAAGAAAGTGCGGCGCGAATGTCGTCCGTACCTCTCGCGGTTTGTATGATCTCGGCCGACATCATGGTTTGCTTAAAGTCTGTGAGAGGGAATTAGATGGATGGCCTCCACTTGAGCATCGGTGGTGCATGAGGCACTTCTTTCGCCAACATATGGAGTCGGCAGAAGAAAAAGGAAGTTGTGCGAAGTTGAAGTCTCTTTGTTGTTGTCGTACGAAGGAGAAGTTTGACATGAAACTTGCCGAGTTGGATAAGCTCACGGAGGACCAGGGGATTATTATTGGTTAAAGGATCGGTGCCGCAGAGGGAGAAGTGGGCTCTAGCATTCGATAAAGGTGGCATTAGGTACGGCTGATGACCACCAATTCTTCGAGTCCTTCAACAAAGTGTTTAAAGGCATCAGTGCGGTTCTGTTTCGAAATTGTGGAGTACTCGTTCGGAAATGCAATGAGTACTTTGTCAATCGATGGAACAAAGCCAACCGGTGCAAAGAAACGTGGGGCAAAGCGGGTAGGAAGCATCTTCGGATCGCGGAGATGATATCTACCAACAAGTGGGTGATGTGCATGGGCCATCAAGAATGGTGTACAATATATACTCGGTACAGGACTACTCCTGGTGGAGAGAAACACGGGGTAGGAATTACAAGGTGGACCTTGAGAAGGTCGAATGCATTCTTAACATTCCTCGGCTTTATCATGCCCCTGCTCATGTCATCACCGCTTGCACATATAGGGGAATAGACCATGAAGATGAGAAGTTCATGTCTCCATTTTATCTCATGTCACACACTCGAAAGTGTGGGTGTCTAGCTTGAGCCATACCTGATCCTACAAGGTGGCCACCGTACGTTGGGTTGGATTATGTTCGGACCCGGAGCTTATAAGGACAATGAGAGGGTAGGAGAAAAAAAGAGGCTCTCAGAGGAGAGATGGACGAATCCAATGGCTACGGCGACGATAAGTATGGCTATGGAGATTTTAATGAAGGCGGCGATTCGGGTTCGATGCTCCAAATGCCATAGAAGTGGTCAATACTTACCACTCATGAGAGAGCCATGAAGGCGCAAAAAGTAGGTGGAGGTAGAGCACCACTTAGGAATTAGTGGTTAGCAAGGTAATTCTTAGATTTGCAATATTTGTTCATACTTTGTAATTTCTACTATCTTTAATCACTTACATGTAATAATTTTATGTATGATCTAACCTTGTTTTTTTCTTTTGTGATTTGCGGGATGGCGGCACCCCATCCACGTTACCCCCTTCTTGGCCTAGGAACATCGACAAGGACCATCGAGGGCACTTGCTTGCGGACCGGGGAAAGGTAACTTTGTAAGATGATGTTAGTTGTCCATGTATTTTGTTCTACTTGCTTGTACCTTTCATAATTGTGCTTATTGTTGAAACGTTTGTTTGCGGACTTGACACCTCTTCGAGCCCGCACCCACAAGCCGATGAAGTGGGACGACCGCTACGCTCCCTATCCGGAGTGTGGGGTTCTTCCTTCAGCCGTTCGATCGTGAAGGGTCTACGAGAGATGGACGGAGCACTCCTCAAATTTGCCCCGTGGACCGGCGTCGAGAGACCCACACCTTCCACCTGCCTTGTGGAGAGATGGCGCGGCCGCTTGAAGATGTGGGCATCATTCTTGGGCTTTGTGTGAGCGGGACAGTGGTGGCGGGACCATTGACACCGATGGTTGGAAGGAGTTAGTGCACGAATTCACCGGCTTGTACCCGCCTCCCGCCGCCGGGAAAGAGATGGCACAAGCGTCGGGTGTGAGCTCAAAGTGGTGAAGGACAACTTCAACGTGTGCCCGCAGACACGCACTGCGGATGTGGTCCAGAGGCATGCCAAGGTATGGTTGTGGCACATGGTGGCTTGTTTCCTGTTTCCTGATGGTTCCGGAAACACGGTCTCTGGATGGTGCTCCCACGGTTGATGGAGAATTGGGCCCCGGATAGCCACGTACAGTTGGGGGTCCGCACCTTGCGTGGTTGTATTGGCGGCTTTGTATGGCTTGTGTGCGGTCCAAAGATGATTCAAACCTAGGTGGCTGCGCCTACTTGCTTGAGATTTGGATTTGGGAGCACATCCCCTTGGGCGGTCACGTAGAATGGCATTAAAGGAGGTAAGAACATTGTGTACATTGGGATCTACATTGTCTCAAATATTATCATATTTGTGTGCTAATGTTGCTTGTTCGCGGCCATGGAACGCCGATGATGCCGCCCCCTTGTGCTTCCTGGAGCGAGAACAAGTGCGTGAAGGGTGAGTTGCCACGACGCTGAAAAAGTACCGCAATGATCCGGACGTCCTTCTAGCGGATCGGGTTGGCATTGTACCCATTGTATTCTTGAATCTTGAAACTTCATATCATGTACTTATGTGTGAGCTACATGTACGCGAGGTTGATTGGACACCATATGACGAATGAGGTGGAAAACATGGAACTTCCACCAATAGTTCAAGCGGACAGATGCTATGGCGATCAAAGCGCCCCATGATATTCTATTACGTGGTGGAGCACCATCGGCCCGGAGGGTGCAAGAGCGATTGGGGAAGCAAGAGCGCGGCCGCTCGTTGGGTTCGAGCACACAACACCAGAATTGCCGGGTACGTACCTTCTTCGATTTAACTTGTGTTCGTAGATATGTTGATATTGTAACCAAACATTTACTTATCGTTGTCTTACTTAGAATCGAGGAGGAAAAGGTTTGGTGCCACCACCAACAACTTTCTCCGAAGCATGCTAGATATGTGGACCGAGTGGATGAACAAAGAGATGGTGGAACCGCATGAGTCCGGGGTTACAAGGGCTGCGTTCAATGAGTACCTCAAGTACCTCACGCCAACACAAGAGTTAGGTACGCACGTCGTCGACCATTCCAATTCTAGAAGATGATAGCAACAAAGAAGACCCCTATGATGAGATAACTAGGAGGGCGGTAGAACCACACAGGCTCTGCATTGAACTACATGGTAAGCATTCGGATGCACAGAAACCTTAGCAAATGTCACTAATGAACTGCAACGTAACCCCATTTTGTTGAACGAGCAACTCAACTTACTTGGCTTTCAAACGAAGCTGGATACTACCTTGGAGCCGCGGGGGCAACGACAATAGTTTGCTTGGGGAATTCACGAGAGGTAACTAAAAACAACTTGCTTTTGACTTAGTGCAATCAACACTTACATTTATCTAATTTGCATGGCATGTTCGCGAGAGAAAGTGATGGTCCAGGCCGGCGCATGGCACGCAAGTTGGCTGCGTGCACGCCGATGACGTGCAAGGGTGGCCTACTCGAGGAGGCACATTCGAGGCACGCCACGGCCGGTTGAGACAGGGGGAGCTCTGGTGGTAGGCCTTGTGGAGGGAACAAACAAGTGATGATGAAGAAGGAGATCCAACATATGGGCGAGGAGGAAATATGGGGTTCACGGCTTGATGATGCTCTAATCTGCACGAGGTATGATGTTCCTTTTGCAAAGATGGTCAATCAAGATGAAGTGATGACGGGTCCTAAGTCGTTCCTTTTTTGTAGGTGGCGCCACCGCCTAGGCGCGCCTGACGCACCAACGAGCGTGTGAGCGAGGTTAGCACGGCCATCTTCATTCGGCAGGCAGGGGCGTCGGCGGCGTGCAAGAAACCCTACACGCGGCCACAACAAGGAGGAAGTAAGTGTCATGTTCGTCGAACATGGTGGTTGTGTGTATGCTTTTGTGTACGCTTTTCGAGTAATATGCTTGTGAACAACTATGTGTAATATGCTTGTGCGAACAACTATGTGTGTAATATGCTTGTGCGAACAACTATGCGAAAAACATGGAACTATGTGTATGGTGGAACTAGCTACCGTCCGAACATGCTTGTGTGTATGCATTCGTCAAAATATGCATGTGTTGAAATATGCTTGTGTTGAAATTTCGTGTTTTTTGTGTGAAAAACACGGGAATTTGAGTGTTGAAAAAATGATTTTTTTAAAAAAACATGGTTGTCGCGCCAAAGTTAAAGGGACAACTGTCCTTAGGCCGGGAATCTGCCGGGCGCGACACCTCATCGCCCCTTCGTTCAAAAATTTGTCGAAAAAAATTCAATTATAGGCGGTCACCGGCATTTTTGGCGCGACAGGCTATAATTCAATTTTTGTGCAGAATTTTTCAAGGAAGGGGCTCGACGAGGGGCTGTCGCGCCGGAGCTTCGGCGCGACACGCCGTCGCGCCAAACTTGGGCTCGACGGGGATGGATGGGGAGAAAGAAAAGGATCTCTGTCGCGCCCAAACTCTGGCGCGGCGGGCTGTCACGCCTAGGTTGCGGCGCGACGGGCCCCGGGTCGGAAACCCCGCCCGGTTGAAAATTCGATCCGAAAAAATTGAATTTAGCAAGTCGCGCCAAAACTTGCGGGCGCGGGACCGGGCTATAATTCAATTCCCCGCCCGAATTTTCAATAAAGGGGACTCGACGCCCGCCGCGGGCCGAAAACCTAGGCGCGGCAAAGCCACTTAATTTTTTTTTAAAATTCTTTGGTTTCCAAGAACAACAAGCCTTCATCATCTTCGATTCATCATGTATCTCCGCTTGCCTAATCTAGATTTATTGTACAATGCAAAGTGACCACGTACCTAAAACAAAACATAAAAGTGAGCATGTCCAGGTCTTCTTCCCCATTAAATCTTACAACAAACAAGTGTTCTCGATTAGTCTTACAACAACATCGATCATGAATTTAGTCTTACAAGCACAAACAACTAAGGTTCGAAAGTCTCGTTCCTAAAACAACATAGAAGTCATCGCCATCGAGATTACTTGCAAAAAGCGGACAAGCAACACCACAACACATGGAACCACGGCCTACTTTCCTTCCCCGGCCACCCGCGCTTGATGTGGCAACCTCTCCACACGAGGTGGGCTCGGCGGGCTACGGTCATACGGTCGCACCACTCGTCGTAAGGCCCATCAAGGTCGGGGTCATAACCCCGGAGGATCCCGAGGTTTGTCGTGGTCGGAGTTGCACTCGTACTCGCCCCTCCTCCTCCTCCTCCCTCCTCCTCCCTCCTCCTCCTCCTCCTCCATATGGATGGGAGATGACCGTCGTTTGGTGGTGAAGGAGGTACTACAAAGAACACTGATTTGTTATTTCAAATGGAGTGCAAGGCGAACAAACAACTACATAGAAGTTTTGACAATGCAAGTACTTACGAGGCCATGCGATATAAGTAATCCAGGGATCTCCTTTATGTGGTTTCCCCCATTCTTCTCACGCCATTTGTTCTCGCCCTCCATCTTCTTAATGTCCCGCCTTTGCCTTCGCTCTTGCGGCATGCCTTTGCCGGCTCTCGCCTTAAGCTCGTCCCATGCATCGTAGCGTTCCTTGTTTTTGGCGCCAAAAACGGATGATGTTCTCTTTCCGATCCACAAGAGAAATGCCCTCCCGAACTTCAACAACCCATCTCCTTCTTCAAAAATCCGCTCATAGTCACCTAGAACATGGTTCCATGTATCGGGACCTAGGAGGCGAACACGGTACAACCGCCGGTTCCGGCCTTAAAGCCATGCAAGTTTATCCTTGAACTGCCGCATCTCCTCCGGTGTCCGTTTAATGGATTTATCTAGCTTTAGGAACCTCTTTATCTCTTGACAATCTTTGAAAGACTCCCAACCGCATGTCTTCCCCGCCCGAAAACATACGTAAGACGGTGAGCAAACAAAACAAGTTGGTGACATCATCAAAACTAATGCTTGTCCACTAACATGGAACTCATTGGGCCCTCCATAAGCATTGCCACAATAGAAGCCAAAACCTAGCTCCGAAGGAACCACTCCTTCGTAGCAACGATACCACACTTGCACTTTGGGCGGCTTCGACAAGCATGATATGGAAGCTCGCCTAAACGTAACTTTTTAACTAATTCTCTAGAAGGCCATGTGTCTTTTGGTCCATAGATGAACTCATCAAATTCACAACGGAAACCCACCCTACAAAAGACCATGTTCAAATGAAATTGCAAAAATGTAATCAACGTACATGATATCGCAAAAACATAACTCAAACGAATACTTACACGATCAATTTGATCACAACGGAAGAAAGAAACAAACCGATTCGGTTCGCTAGGTTCTTGAGTCACAAGAACTCCGCCACGGTAGCATCTAGGAGGATTTTTTACCCGCCGCTCCGATCACGCCCAACATCTTGTCAACGTTGTTCATCTCATGAAACTTGCGTGGAGCAACCCATGGAACATAGTCGGATGGGGGAACACTCTTCCATGGGTCGTTGAAAGCTCCGGTTTGGTTTTGGTAATAATGACACTCAACGTTGCTAATGCTTTGCTCTAAGTGTGGTTAGACACATAGCAACGTGACGGGTGGATGATGGAGCGTGGCGATCACGGTGATGAACTTGATGGAAGTGAGGTGATCGAGCTCTCCGATGGAGGCCCATGGAGATCAAGGCAAAGGTATATTTTTGATAGGGCTTTCCGGTTTAGTGGTCGAGACACTTAGCGAGTGTGACCACATTAGGATCGATAACCAGGCTATCAAGAGGGGTTTCCTCGGTTCATTCGCGGTCCTAAGTGCCTAGTTGTGACTTTGCATGATGCATGAGAGGCTAACTAGAGAGCTAACACTTGTCGCGTGATCTTGAGAAGATACATGCTTTCCGGTGCTTGAGAAGTGATGCACTCGTGGAGTTAGCACCTTGGACAAGTGGTTTGGAGATTGGATCGGACGGGCGCGACTTCGTAGATCACACGAGATGGTGGCACGTCTACGGCGTCGGACTCGGGCGACGGGCCGGTTCAGCGGAGCCGGACGCTGTCCGGGCGCATCGCCCAGGTCTGGGCCCGGGTGTCCGCTCGCGGACGGTCAACGCGCGCGGAGACGGCTTCGGCTCGTCTGGGCGGCCCTGACGAAGTACACGAACTTTCTACGGCCGGCGAGCTCTCGCGTGGTCCGCTCGTCTGACGCGCTGCCGGACGCTGGCGCCCGGTTTCAGCGAGGCTCACCGTGCGGCGTCCGACGCGTGGTGACGTGGCACGGTTCAAACCTTAACGAGTCAAGTGGCGCGGCGCGGAGAGGGGCGGGACGCGTCCGCCGGCCGAGCGCCGGACGCGATAAAGTCGTCGGCTGAGGGGCAACGGCTATTTCGACCTTGGGTCTATAAATAGAGGGTTGGCCGGCTTGGGAGGCTCTCTTCGCCATTTCTACTCACTTGAGCATACTTTGGCGGAGAGACACTCCCTGCTCTCATCTCTTTGATTCCTTTGCTAATCTTGAGAGAGATTTGAGTGAGAACAAGTGATTTGCATTGAGAGTTGCATCTAGTGGCACTTGTTCTTCGAGCGGGCTGCGGATTCTTGTTACTCTTCGGTGATTCCCGTCACCGTAGACGGCTTGGACGAGCGGGTGGTGGTTGAGCTCGACTTGGTGATTGTTCGAGGCCACACCGGGTTCTTGTGAGGGTTCTTGATCCTTCCCGCAGGTGGGAGTTCGCGAAAGGATACTCTAGTGGCTCGTGGCTTGTGGATCCTTGTCTTGTGTGGAGATTGCGGCTCCCCATTGGGGTCTTTGGCACCGAGCCAATTGACGGGCAACTCACCAAGCAAGTGTATCGCACAACGCAGGAGTAACTGTTAGGAAGCAAGTGAACCTCGGTAAAAAATCATTGTGTTGATTTGTGATTGCCGAGGCTTCGACCTCCTTGTGCTTATGCTTGAGCTCTCTAGGTGATTGGCTTCTACATAGGTGATTGGGTATCTTCTACTCTTCGCGGCGGTATAACATTCGATCATCTCTTTACTTTCCGCAAGGTAGAATCGCTTGGTTGGTTTCGGTGAACCGCATTGTGTAACTTGATCGCCCATTGTTGTGCGTGTAATTAAATTAAGTAGCCTTGCATGGTAGGACGGCTTGCATAGAGTAGTCAAAGCACTTGCTTTTGCACATTTGCCACCTTGCTTTATCTATTGGGTTGTCTAGTTTTATTGCTAGAATTTTTATTAGGCTATTCACCCCTCTAGCCATTGTGACCTTTCACGTGGTATCGGGAGCCGGCACCGCTTGTTTGAGTTGGATTAACATCACTATGAAACAATGGCATTGGTTATGCATATCAACAACACCAAGAAGCCTCCATCATTTTCGAGGTGATGACTATGCCAAATGGAAGCTCAAGATGAAGAGTCATCTCAAGTCAATCAACCTTGAGGTGCTGAAAGTGGTGGAAACAAAGTTTGAGCTTGTTGAGGTGCGGTGCCAACACCGACCGAAAGAAGAAGCAACAAGCAAATGACATTGCCGTGAGTGCTTTCCATGAGGCACTTGATGATAAAGCTTTTTGAGCTCATCAAGAACCTTGAGGTGGCTCATGACATTTGGAAGAAGCTAGAAGAAGCTTATGAGGGCACCGAAAGTGTCAAGACCTTAAGAGCCTACATGTTGCAAGAAAGTTTGCAAGCTTCACAATGAAGGAGGATGAGAGTGTGCTGAGATGTTCCATAGGCTCCAAGTCATTGTCAATGAGCTCAAGGGACTTGGGAAGAAATCAAGGACTCTCAATTCTCCACCAAGTTCATGAGGTGTCTTCCAAGAGATTTGACATGTTGAAGACCGTCATGGTGAAGACAACAATGAAGGAGAAGCCAACTCCCCAACCAAGTCCTTCTGAGAGATAATGGCCGATGATGAGTTTAGAGAAGATCATGAGAAGGAAGAGTTGGTGAAGAAGAAGAAGAAGAAGGAGAATGAGAAGAAGGATGATGACAAGAAGAGCGTGGCATTCAAGGCCACATCATCCAAGAGCAAGGGCAAGAAGAAGAAAGAAGAGTCATCAAGTGAAGATGAACCATGTCGTAGCTCAAGTGGGCAAAGAAGAAGAAGTGAGTGAACAAATGGCACTCCTTGTGAAGAGAATGGGGAAGCTCATGAAGAAAGGATACCGGTCCAAGAGCAAGAGAAGCTCATCCAAGTCTAGTGGCTAGTCCCGTATGAAGTGCTTCGGTGCAATAGCAAGGATCATCTCATTGCCAAGTGCCCATATGCAAGTGATGAAGAAGATGCTATGAGGAAGGAGAGGAAGAAGCAAGAAAAGAAGAAGGAGGAGAAAGACTCCTCCCATCACAAGAAAGAAGGGTGAATCTCATGTGGCAACTTGGGAGAGTGATTCATCTTCCTCAAGTGATGATGATGACGATTCCAAGAAGAAGAAGAAGAAGAAGGGGCACGCAAGCATTGCCATTCAAGAGAAGCTTTTCTATTTGGTGCTCCATCATCTTGCTTCATGGCCCAAGGCCACTAAGGTAAAACATCCACCCGATAGTGATGATGAGTGATGATGATGATGGCACCACAAAAGAAGAACTATGGGTCATGCTTGAGGATTGCAAAGGCGCTTTCAATGACTCTAGGAAAGAATGTAGGGGCTTGCGCAAGGATAAGAAAAACCTTGAGCAAGAACTTATGGAGTTGAGGGCCTCTTATGAGAGTCTAAAGGTAGACCATAAGAAGCTAGAGATTGCTCACTCAAGCTTGAAAAAGCTCATATTCCTCGCTAGTTGAGAAGCAAGAGAAAGTGCAATCACAAGTGGTGGTCATAGAGAAAGAAGATATGTCTACATCATGTGATTCACTTGATGATTCAATTGTTGTTGTTGTTGATGTCTATTAAGTGCTACTAGAAATAAAATATGGGATCCAAGCGCACGAGATATATCATGTAGCATTTTAACCGGGAGTAATCCAGGTATCGTTATTTATATTTTTACCCCGGGAAGGGAATGCCTTTGGATAATGAGTGATGAGCAATGCACATGCAATAATGGGAGCAGCTTAACCTTGTGACCGTATCGATCATCTCATACAGGATAAGTGTCACATAAAATATAGGAATGAATGATAATTGACATAAGATAAATGAGAGCATTTAGCCACATAAAATAATAGTAATAAGCCATCTCAACTTAGCACTCTAAGCTTATAACACTAGCATGGACTAGGACAATCTAGGGTATAATCCTATGTTATTCTAACTACAAAGTCAAAGCATACAATGATTAGTGCAAGAACATCTAGCAATCATGGCGGGAAAAGGTTACATCTATGCATAGTGATATTACCAGAGAAGACAAGAGACATAGCAATGACTTCAATGTAATAGGTTTGTTCGCTAGACCTATACTCGGGAGAAGGGCTACAAAGGACTCAACAGACGTGTCACTCCCGCGATCTACCTCACGATCCGAATATAGGGTGCAATCGCAGATAAATCAGTCCTAGGCACCACGTCTACACAATATTTACCACTCACCCATCGATCTAATGAGCAAGCGCTATACGATCCTATGCATAAACATAATTCTAGTCCAACTATGCTAAACATATAATCAAAGTAAACTAAGAACAATATAATTGAGAACATAATCAAATAAAGCAAAGTCAAGTACGATATAATAGAATAGAATAAAGTACTACTCATAGTATCACGAACAATGATGAATATTACAAGAATGTAAAGGGGAATTACCAAGAACTCAGCAGATCCAGGACTCCAAGCTAGGCTTGATTCCCTCTAGATCTATTCCTATGTAGCTATGCTACTAAACTATGGAGCTCTAATTGAGATGGTGGCTCGGCTTCTCTGAATCCTCTCGATGAATGAAGAGAGAATGAATTAGGGTTTCACCCGGGGGCGGGGGCTCTGAATATATAGCCCCCTAGGATGAACCACGGCCCTCGGATCAAACCGACCTAAATGGACGATAATTATTCATCCTCAAAGGCGGTGGAGCGCGGGGATCCACGAGACTCCATTGATTGGTGGAGATGGGAGTCGTTGACTCCACTGGTCGGACCGACAGCCACCCGCAGTGGGTCCCGGCTTCCGGGGTTGCCTTACCTGGAGTCTTCTAGATTATACAATTTTACCCGTTCGGTCTTTATCTCTATGTAATCATGACATGTGGGCCTTCTTTGGTTCTCTTTCGATAACCCCTGAGAAATAGACAATCACAAAAACTCGTGGAATGCATCGATGTAACCCCTATATCTAACGAGGTGAACTCATATTAGTCCTTTCTCTTCTTTGGTTGACGGTATAAAATTGATACTTAACGACCGTCAACAAAATCCCCCAAAGCTTACCTTTTGCTCGTCCACGAGCAAAGATAGACTCGTGATGGATCGGGAGTTGCTACAATGCTTTCACTCCTCACAAGTACACATGCGTTCAAACAAAAACTCTCCTCCGGATTAGAGTGAACTATTCGACTCAAAACTCACTCATATTACCTTTCACCATGGGGCTTGTAACTGTCACTTGGGTCTTGAGTAGTTGAAAGATAGAATGGTCAAGTCAAGCGCCATGTTTCTCGCTCTTTGATCAACTATTATCCGGAGTTTTTTGCAAGGTTTTGAAATAAAACTCGAGTTCCTTGTATGAACCTTTCAAGTCTCTCATTTGTGGTATTTACGGATCCTCTCTAAGGCATGAGTAGTGTATGCCTTCTCTCTTCTCTCAAAATATGTGGTATTTGTGGAACTAAGGCATAGTGGAAAGTGCCTTTCTCTCACCCTACTTTCTAATAGGCTTATGTGGAGCTCATAGGTGGGGGAGACACTCAAACTCACTTGCATATATTGCACAGTTAAGACATGGATCCAATAGGAACTAAAATAATAATAAAGTCATATGTGCATGTGAATGAGGAAGTGAAATGGGTGATAAGATGATAATGGGATGATGGTAGTATGATGGTAATAAGGAAATGATTATGAGGGGTACTCAATCGGTGAACATCTACTTCTACACTCGCTCCTTTGGGGATAACATGACTCCTTTTATTCGGAAACCTTGAAACTTGAATGGAAGGACTTGGCTACTCTCTCTTTTTCTTTCTTTCTTTTTTTTTAGAGCAACCAATCCTCTGAAAATGAAACTTTAGCACAGGGAGTGTATAACTTGAAATGATAATGACTGGAGCTTTTTATGTAGGCAAATAGAACGACGATGATTATGTCTAGATGTTCACTCCAAGGATAGGAGTAGAACCTTTTCTGGATGATGTGAAATGAATGGTGTATGTATATGTGGATGGATGAATGGATGGATGCATAAGTGCGTATCTCCAGGGTAGAGACAGCACGGTAAGTGGAGAATGCGTACTCCCAGGATAGGAGTAGCATAAGTGCGTATCTCCAGGGTAGAGATAGCACAATATGTGGTGGATATGGATCTATATGTGGGTGGTACTTCGAGAAACAGAAGTAGCACAGAATGAATGTAACATTTATAAAATGGGTGCATGCTTCTGAGGACAGAAGTAGCATAGATCAATGGATGGAGAGCACATAGTATTGACTTTAAGCTGCGTGACTAATTCCTTATGGGTCCACAAAGCATAACCATACTCAATGCCTATAAAGTCTACACTCAAACCTACAATATGATCTATATAAACGAGATGGGTCTTTCCTAATCTAGTAAGCATGAATATATGATTTGTGGTAGGAATTTGAACTCTCATCATAAAGGAACTCATCATGCGGGAATTTAATATTTTCATAGATAAATTCTCCGAACTCTAGTATCTCTAGGAACAAGATGGATAGCAGCTCAAAACCTTCCCATATCATACCCGTCAACCACCTAGACTTAGATCAAGTGTTCACTACCCACAAGTTTCGGAGTTCGTAGCAAATCTCGAATCTAAATAGTTGTGTCCAAAACTCGGGGGAGAGTGCAAGGTTGAAAACTAGGTACTTGAAAGGAATTACGGCAGAGCAACTATTCATCATCTCCATGTAGAGTTTATTCTAGGGATCACTTTTAAAAGACAGTTGGAGCTCTCCAAAAGTAGAAAAGATAAATAAGGAAATCTTTCTAGGTTTCTATGGTTATGCATCTTTTTAGTTGTTTTAACAAAGCACACTTTAATAAAGTAAAATCGATAAGTTGGAAACACTTAGCTTGGTACACGGGGATGCTCTCCCCAAGCTGGATGTTGACATAGTCTCGGCGATGTTCTTGACGGTAGGCGAAGACGTTCTAGTCCTCCGGGAGTGTCGTAGATAGTTGCTGTTGGAGACGGCGTTCAAGTGTCGCGGGCAAAGCACTCCTACGGCAGGGGTGGATGTCCTACGCTTGTTAGCTCTTCTTGATCCTTGATGTTCTATGAAGCTCAAATAGACAACAAAGCTTGTGGAACTAATTAAGTGTTAGTGATAAAACCTCTAGGCCTTGTTTGTCTAGAATTTTCTTAACTTAGACTTGTTCTAACGGGATCACAAGAGATATTTTTATCTTTTTATTATTAAGGAATGCGATGACGGGAAATAAATATGTGAGAAATTATTTTTGTGCCACCACAGTGAATGATTATCCACATGGGGCTTAAAGTTTTTTACGGATGCAAATGCACAACATGTTTATTTTCTTTTCTAATGCGAGATAGAAGAGTAAAGATGCAACTAAGATGCAAGAAGGGAAATAAATATGCTAAGGAAAAAAGTGCAATGCTGAAAAGTAATTGCTGATAAATACCAAGTTACCTCTTGGCACGGCGTTCGGTGGGTTTAAGTCCTCCGAACGGGACTTGTCATGTTCGCTCATTTTCAAGGGGCGCATTGGCCGGCACCTCGGATGATGTCGCCTCGTGTGTAGGAATTAATTCTGATTTTACTTTTACTTTCCACACCTTTTTTGTTGGAGAAGATGACCTTGAGGAGGAAGTTTCTTGGGGCACTTGGTTTTCTTCGGTAGCACCTCTTCAGTTCTTCTATAATGTTCTTGTCTTCAGGTACCGGTCTTCATATCTTGACACTTCTCCCTCATAGTTAGCCCATCCATCTCGTAGTGATGTTCTTCTTGTTCTCGCGACGGGTACGCATTTGCCTTCTCCTTGCTACATTCTTCTTGGGCTTTTTAGTGATTATATAATTATTGTTGAAGTAGCGTACCTTCTCGGTGGGAAAGTGGAAATGGATCTCTCGTCCCAATATAGATGATAGCTTCCGTAGTGTTCGGGAATGGTCTTCCTAGGATGATTGGAGGATCGTAGTCATCTCCCATGTCAATGACTAGGAAGTCTCGTAGGGACATAATGGTCATCTATCTGGATGAGGACATCCTTCACTTCTCCTTCGACAAAGCGGAATGTCCGATCGCCATCTACAAATGGTTTGTGCATAGGTAGGCTCCAAAGGCATAGTGCCATATAGATACTCATAGGTTACCTTGGCCATGATGTTGACGCCGATCCGGTGTCACAGCAGCTTTATTGAAAGAGCTTCGTTGATGGAGCATTGAATGGTTGGGACACACGGGTCATCCTTCTTGATCGGGCGTGGGGATCGAGTAAGTGGTCATGCTCCTTATGGGCCGGTGACCATCCTCACATCTCCGTCTTCTTGGTCTTCTTATTCTTGTTCTTGCTCTTCTTAGCTGGATTCTTCTTCTTCTCCTTCGTTGTTGATGAGGATGTGCCGGGAACGAAGCACTCGTTCTTGAAGAAGAAGGTTTCTCGCTTGCCCTTGATGTTGAAGATGATCTTGGTGTTGGCATACATGATGGCTCCAGCGTGTTCAAGAATGGTCGTCCCTGAATGATAGGACCTTTCATTCGCTGTATCCACTACCACGGTCTGTTTGGAACATACGAGTTGCCTACTCGTACACATATGTCTTCAAGTACTCCCAAAGGAACACGGAAAGTGACTTGATCTGCAAGTTTGTAAGCACATAGTTGTGTATGCTAAGGGGCATCGAATAGCTTCTCATATATCACTCTTGGCATGATGTTGATGCTTGCACCGAAGTCACAGATTGCCTCATTAAAGTTAGTACTTCCAATGGAGATCGGAATGACCGGTCTCCTGGATCGCCCTTCTTGATTGGCGAGTTGAGTCAATCCATGACCCCTTCGATGGATCACTCCGGCTATCTTCTACATTGAATATATCAACAAGATTTGCGGTTTTCGAGCTCTTTGGGTTGTCCCCGGTTTACCTTGGCCGAGTGGAGGAGCAAGGTTAACAAGTCAGTTGTACCCGCGACTCAAGTATCTTGTTGAAGCCGAGCCGACTCTTGATGGCATTGGAAAAGCCATCCATCCCGTTGCCGAGTGTCTCTAGGACCTTGTCATTTGATGTCGGCTTCTTGGGACAGATTGTCCATCATCTTGCCTTGATTAAGCACTAACTTTCTCTCAAAGGCGGCTGGTTGAAATTATTGTAGGAGGAGTTGTTACCTTGATAGTTGCCGAATAATTGCACGAGTAGTTAGGCCTCGCTGCCATTGATTTCAACCTTGATTGGCCCGCGGGACGGTAGTAATTGTTGTTGTTGTTGTTGTTGAGGTAGTTCACGTCCTCCTTCAGCTACGGGCGAGTTAACACCTGTGTGCCCAGTCTCTCCACACTCTTCACATGTCATGCGAGCATCATGTATATGCATGACTTCTTTCTTCTTCTCTGGGGCTCTCTCATCGAGCCTCTTCATTAGCAAATCCATTTTGGAGACGGCATGTCTACCTCTTTCAGGCTGGTGCATTCCTCCACCTCTCTTGCGGGTCTCGAGTTCTTTCTTCACTCCAACCTTGGTTGGAGGCCATCTTCTCCACAAGAGCCGTGGCTTGAGGAATGGTGAGTGATAAGAATGCACCTCCGGCTGACATCCATCGTCTCACGTGTGCTGTTGCCGAGCCCATGGTAGAATGTACCATAAGGCGCCAATTCTCCATGCCATGATGAGGACACTCGAGGATGTAATCTTGAAAGCGCTCCCAAGCTTCCGGGACGGAGTCTCATCATGGTGTTGCCGAAAGCTTGATATCTTCCCACGAAGAGCATTTGTCTTGCCCATGGGGAAGAACTTTGCCAAGAAATTGGTGGAACATAGTGCCCACGTAGGATTCTTCTCCTTATTGGCGTAGAACCCGCTTCGCTCTCCCCAAGAGTGAGAATGGGAAGAGGCGAAGTAGTATAGCATCTCTCGGGGACATCCTTGATAGTGAATGTGCTACAAATCTCCGAGAAAGTGTTGGAGATGAGCACTAGCATCTTCATGGGCCTTCCCACAAAAGCGGCTTGCTTGCACCATGTTGATTAGCGCAGGCTTGAGCTCAAAAGCTCCTTCGATGTCGCGTAGTGGGTCCGGCACGAATGTTGTCCGTAGTGGGCCGAGAACTCGCGGAGTGACTTATTCGCCATGGCTTCAAACGCTGGTGTCAAGTCTCGAACGAAAGGTCGACCTTCGTCTCCGACAAACTTCCAAGTTGAGTTGATGATGATGATTGATTGGTCTTCTTCAACTTGCTTCTGGCCTTCCTGATTGAAGCTTCTGGATTGTCAATATAGTTATCAGGAAGAGTAGTCTTTGTTCATATGTTACCCTGCATAAGATACACAAGTAGACAAAACAAGGGTAATCCTGTAGAGAGGGGTTAGTATGACAAAGACAACTCAATCACATTATCTAGTGCAATGCGCTCATTATCCATTGGCTTTCAACCTTCCCCGGCACGGCGCCAAAAATGCTTGTTGACATTTCTAACGCCACTCGGTGTTCGGTTGTCATCCCCAACATGGCGCCAAAATGCTGGTACTAAATAATGCAAGCGCTACTAGAAATAAATATGGGATCCATAGTTTACGGATAATACCGATGTAGCATTTTAACCAGGAGTAATCCAGTATCGTTATTTATATTTTTACCACTCGGGAAGGGAATGCTTTGGATAATGAGTGATGAGCAATGCACATGCAATAATGGAGAGCTTAACCTTGTACGTATCGATCATCTCATACAGGATAAGTGTCACATAAAATATAGGAATGAATGATAATTGACATAAGATAAATGAGAGCATTTAGCCACATAAAATAATAGTAATAAGCCATCTCAACT
The DNA here is from genome assembly GCA_018135685.1 of Themeda triandra. Taxonomy (NCBI): domain Eukaryota; kingdom Viridiplantae; phylum Streptophyta; class Magnoliopsida; order Poales; family Poaceae; genus Themeda; species Themeda triandra. The sequence goes on from JAENPR010002121.1 coordinate 19,720, forward strand.
TAGCACTCTAAGCTTATAACACTAGCATGGACTAGGACAATCTAGGGTATAATCCTATGTTATTCTAACTACAAAGTCAAAGCATACAATGATTAGTGCAAGAACATCTAGCAATCATGGCGGGAAAAGGTTACATCTATGCATAGTGATATTACCGAGAGAAGACAAGAGACATAGCAATGACTTTAATGTAATAGGTTTGTTACGCTAGACCTATACTCGGGAGAAGGGCTACAAAGGACTCAACAGACTCACATCACTCCCGCGATCTACCTCACGATCCGGAATATAGGGTGCAATCGAGATAAATACGGTCTAGGCACCACGCCTACACAATATTTACCACTCACCCATCGATCTAATGAGCAAGCGCTATACGATCCTATGCATAAACATAATTCTAGTCCAACTATGCTAAACATATAATCAAAGTAAACTAAGAACAGTATAATTGAGAACATAATCAAATAGAGCAAAGTCAAGTCGATATAATAGAATAGAATAAAGTACTACTCATAGTATCACGAACAATGATGAATATTACAAGAATGTAGAGGGAATTACCAAGAACTCGATGATTCGGACTCCAAGCTAGGCTTGATTCCCTCTAGATCTATTCCTATGTAGCTATGCTACTAAACTATGGAGCTCTAATTGAGATGGTGGCTCTGGCTTCTCCGAATCCTCTCGATGAATGAAGAGAGAATGAATTAGGGTTTCACCCGGGGGCCGGGGGCTCGAATATATAGCCCCCTAGGATGAACCACGGCCCTCGGATCAAACCGACCTAAATGGACGATAATTATTCATCCTCAAAGGCGGTGGAGGCGGGATCCACGAGACTCCACCCGATTGGTGGAGATGGGGAGTCGGGCCGACTCCCCTCGTCCGACCGCCACCCCCGTGGGTCCCAGCCTTCCGGGGTTTGCCTTGCGGAGGTCTTCTAGATTATACAATTTTACCCGTTCGGTCTTTATCTCTATGTAATCATGACATGTGGGCCTTCTTTGGTTCTCTTTCGATAACCCCGCGAAATAGACAATCACCAAAACTCGTGGAATATCATCGTGAACTGTAACCCCTATATCTCCTCCAACGGTTGTGAACTCATATTAGTCCTTTCTCTTGCTGCGTTGACGGTATAAAATTGATACTTAACAAAGAAGAAAGCTATTTGGGTGCCAAAGACTCTAGTGACTAACCTTCAAGGACCCAAGCAAAAGTGGGTACTAAAGCGATGTCTTGCTTGTAGGTCAATTCTGAAAGCTGGGAGGAGGCAGGTGCTTGATAATGGTGCATCAAATCATATGACCGGTGAAGATAGTATGTTCAAGTCATGACAAGAATGACAATGGTGGATTCAACTCCATCACATTTGGTGATAATAGCAAGGGTGATGTCATGGGGCTAGGAAAGGTTGCAATTTCCAATGGCAAGGATCTCTCCAATGTGTTGCTAGTTGATACTTTCAACTTCAATCTTTTGTCGGTGGCACAATTGTGTGATCTTGGCTACAAATGCATATTTGATGACAAGCAAGTTGAGGTGGTGAGCAAGGATCAAGCAAATATCATCTTCAAGGGATTTAGGCTCGGCATATGGTGGATTTCAATGCTAGTGAAGCTCAACTTTCATCATGTTTGATTGGCAAGTCAAGCAAGGGATGGCTATGGCATAAGCAGACATGTTGGCATGAAGCAATTGAACAATTAGTGAAGCATGATCTAGTGAGAGGCTTGAATGATGTCACATTTGAGAAGGATAGACCTTGTAGTGCGTGTCCAAGCTTAGGAAGCAACATGGGAACTCACATCCCAAGAAGAATGAGATGTCAACTTCAAGAGCATTTGAGTTGTTGCATATGGACTTGTTTGGCCCAACTCACTACACATCAATTGGGGGCAACAAGTATGGATTTGTGATTGTGGATGACTACACAAGATACACTTGGGTGTTCTTTCTCTATGACAAGAGTGAAGTCATGATCTATTCAAGTCTTTTGTCAAGAGGGTGCAAAATGAGTTTGACACTACCATCAAGAAGATAAGTGACAATGGGAGTGAATTCAAGAACACAAGAGTTGAAGAGTTGTGTGATGAGCTTGGAATAGTGCATCAATTCTCACCAACCTACACTCCCGATCCAATGGTGTAGTTGAGAGGAAGAATAGGACCTTGATTGAGATGGCAAGAACCATGCTACTTGAGTACAATGTGAGTGAGAAGTTTTGGAGTGATGCTATCAACACGGCTTGCTACTATAGCAGCAGCCTCTATTGCCATGGGAAGTTAGAGAAGACTCCAGTATGAAATCTTGAATGGAAGGAAGCCCAACATTGCTTACTTAGGGTCTTTGGTTGCAAGTGCTACATTCTCAGAAGGGGCAAAGACTTGGAAAGTTTGACAAGAGGTGTGATGAGGGATTTCTTCTTGGCTACTCTACTTCTAGCAGAACTATAGATAGTGTGGAACTTGGCTAGTGGAGCTAATGAAGGGTTCATGATGTTGAATTTGATGAAACCCAAGGCTCTCAAGTTGGAGATCAAAATCAAGATGATGTGGGTGGAAATCAATTGACCAATGCAATGAGGCACATGGACATTGGTGAAATTAGGCTAGGCAAGTGGATGATGGTGATGAAGTGCAAGTGCCAACTCCAGTTGTGATTGATGATTCCAATGAGGCAAGCACAAGTGGTACTCAACATGAAGATCATGATCGAATCAAGCGAAGCAATGCTAATGAGCTAGTTCTTCTTATCACACATTGCAAGAGATCATCCTCTAGATCATATATCATTGGTGACATTCAAAGAGGTGTGCAAACAAGATCAAGATTGGCAAGCATATGTGAGCACTATTCCTTTGTGTCACTCATTGAGCCAACTAAGATTGATGAAGCATTGAAGGATCAGTTGGATAAATGCCATGCATGAGGAATTGAACAACTTCACTAGGAATGAAGTTTGGGAGCTTGTTCAAGGCCAAAGAAGCACAATGTGATTGGAACCAAGTGGGTCTTCAAGAACAAGCAAGATCAAGATGGCTTGTGGTGAGGAACAAAAGCATGAACTAGTAGCTAGGTACACACAAGTTGAGGTCTTGACTTTGGAGAAACATATGCACAGGTGGCAAGATTGGAGACAATTAGAATCTTACTAGCCTATGCTTGTGCTCATAATATCAAGCTCTATCAAATGGATGTGAAGAGTGCATTCTCCAATAGGTTTCATCAATGAGGAAGTGTATGTTGCACAACCTCCCGATTTTGAAGATGACAAGAAGCCCAACCATGTCTACAAGCTCAAGAAGGCATTGTATGGCTTGAAACAAAGCTCCAAGGGCATGGTATGAAAGATTGAGGGACTTTCGTATCGAAAGGGTTCAAGATGGGAAAAGTTGACACTACTCTCTTCACGAAGATGAAGATGACTTGTTTGTGTTGCAAATCTATGTGGATGACATTATCTTTGGGTCAACCAACCAAGTCTTTTGTGAGGAGTTCTGAATATGATGGCTAGTGAGTTTGAGATGTCCATGCTTGGTGAGTTGAGCTACTTCCTTGGTCTTCAAATCAAGCAAATGAAGAATGGCACCTTTGTGAGTCAAGGCAAGTACATCAAGGACATGATCCAAGAAGTTTGGGTTGCAAGATGCTAAGGCATTAGTACACCAATGGGAACCAATGGTGGCTTGGACATTGATGATAGTGGGAAGATGATTGAGCAAAAGCTATATAGATCAATAATTGGAAGCTTGCTATATGTGGCCATTTCAAAGTAGGATGTCATGTTTAGTGTGTGCATGTGCAAGATTTCAAGCAATTCTCCAAGAGAGAGTCACTTGGCCCAACCAGCAGAGGGTGAGATACTTCAAGGGCACTCAAGATGTTGGTCTATGGTATCCCAAGGGGTCAAGCTTTGAGTTGATTGGATACTTCGACTCATTTATCTTGGGATTTGCAAGATTGATAGGAAGAGCACAAGTGGAACATGCCAAGTGCTAGGAGAGATCTCTTGTCATGGTCTTCAAAGAAGCAAAATAGTGTGGCACTCGCTTGGCCAGAGATATATTAGTGCGGGCTCACCTTGCATAATTGCTATGGATGAAAGCCACCTTGAAGGACTATGGGATCAAGTTCAAACATGTGCCTTTGTTTTGTGACAATGAAAGTGCAATCAAGATGACAAACAATCCGGTTCAACATTCTAGAACCAAGCACATTGATGTGAGACCTCACTTCATTAGTGATCATCAACAAAAGGGTGATATTAGCATTGAAAGCATTGTATAGAAGATCAACTAAGCTAGACATATTCACCAAGCCTCTTGATGAGAAGAGATATTGCAAGTTGAGGAATGAGTTGAACATGCCAAGCTTCTCCAACATGGATTGATGCACCCATTATATGACATGCCTCTCCTCCAACATGGCAGGTAAAGTTGGTTGTTCCATTTCATGCATCCTTTGCTAGTTGTCTAGACATGTATACATGTGCATCTTGCTAGGCTCATTCATTGCAAATCAAATGAATTTCCCGGACCTCTGGCATCACTATTGTTTCTATGCTTGATTTGATCTAGTGATGGCATATGACTTGTTTGTGAGCTTATTAACCTATTGTTGAATCTTTAGCACTTGCTTGTGATCTGTTCTCAACATGGTCAAGATAACCCTTGATGGCTAGTTGAGGTGCGAAGGTGTCTAGCCTACCAACTAAGCGGTAGCCCTTCGGTCAGGTGCATCGATATCCCAAACCCTAGCCGCCGGAACCCGAAGCAGCGCCTTATCAATCTCTTGCGTTTTGGGGGAGGGATATAGGAGTGAGAAAACGGGGCTCGAGTGATGGGCCTTTCGATGGGCCCGGCCCACTTTTTGGCCCACTCATCTTTATCCCTTCCAACGAGCATCCCCGCCCTCCTTCCCCAATCCCCACTCGAGGCTCGCTCCAATGGTGGACGCCTCAATTGGGCAATGATTTCTCGTTGATTTCTCGCATTCTCGTGGATTGCTGAGCTCGGCCAAACAAATCGGATTGGAATGTTGCCAACTGCAATCGATTGCTCATCCACTGCAACCACGGGAGGAACTCTCATATGTTTAACTCTCTCATCTCGAATCGAATCCGACTCCTGTGAGTGCTTGGGTAAGCCGATTGCTACGGTAGGGTTCCTCGCAGAATGATTCGGAACTCTCGAATGTTCAGCCTCTAGCCATTGCTCCAAATCCATCTCAAGTACCTCTACCTCAGCGGTGCAGCCGCGGGATTCGGCCATCATAACTCTAAGCAATTCATCATCGGGATTGCTCTCGCCCTCCATTGACGACAGCGCAAATGGAGGATAGGCGGGAGTCAACCGCCTATTCCTCATCCGCCGACGAGCAGGGCTCGCCTCCCCGCACGGCGGGAAAGCCCGAGGAAACACGATGACTCGAAACAACTCCAAATCGGCACGAGGAGCGGCGATACCTGGGAGGATCGAACCGCCGTCGGGCCCCAATGCACCTCTCCTACTTTTCCGCGCTTCTCTCCTTCGTCTCCGGCGTGGGAGAGTCGCCGATGGCGAGCCGCCTTGCTGTCGCCCGTTGCCTCTCTCCTCTCAATGACCCTCTACTAGTTTCCACCTCATCTCTTCGGGTGTATTTCATTTCGACGTTTGAACCGCGGCGCAAGGCCAAAGAGGCAAAGACGGCCGGCAACACCATCAACCGCCGTGCGTATCTCTGTCCCGGCGCCCAAAGCAACCAACGGCACACTCACGCCTGCCTGTATAATATCACTGCAGCCGTGCCACTGCCAGTGCGGCGCAAAGCCTTTCCTTTCCCCGCTCCGGTTTTGTGTCTGTCTTCACCGTCCCCTATGTTCAACGACCCACCTCCACCTCGCTTCCCCTCCCGCCGGCAGCCGGAGACGGGAGACTCGCGGGCGAAACCGCCGCACGGGCACGGTTCCGCGTACCTGATTGACGCCCACCCCCTGCACCGGCCGTGGACGATCGAGCCGAAGCGTGTCGCATTTTTTAGGAGACGTGAGCACGTTACTGACGTTAGTTACCGTACATGTGACCAACGAACACGGTAAAATCTCGTGGATGGCGGTGGTGGGTGGGACTTGGGAGGCGCGCTTGCGGCCGAGCCTTGCTTTGCTGCTGCTGCTCGCCGCTGTGGTTCCTTTCCATGGCTACCGCGTCTTTGTTGGAACCTGGCGGTGCCCAGGAACCAGATCGTGCCGGCGGCGAGGGTCACGGTGACCGCGATCACCACAGGCTCGAGTATGTAGATTGGAAAAACTAAGAACACACGCAAGAGAATTTTGCGCTGCACACAACCGCAGCTTTTCGGGGTTTTCTTTATGCTTATATAGACAATGGATACATGAGATCTTGGCAACTCCAAGTCCCCGCGCCAGGTCGCGTATTGCGCGCCATGCCGTTGCACCGCGACATCCGCTACGTGCAGCAATATGTTCCCCTGGCGCTGACACATAAACCCACACCGGGTGATGTTGTGAACCGAGCACGCCTCCGGCCACACATCCCCTCTAGCCTAACCGAATGCAATCTGAAACTAACTGATTACAAAAGATATGCAACAACTTAACTAACAGTCTTGCCATTGTCTTCCACGGTGTGCGCGCACAGCCCGGGCTGCTGTGCGCACAAGGTTTACTTTCCGTCGTCTACAACTCCGACATGATCTGCAGCGACGACGCGCAATACTTCAACAAGCGCGGCGGCCACTGAAATGTTTTCATTTTCAATCCACATTATCTCAGATTTTCCATATTACAGTCCACAAATTCGCTCCATCAGCCAGCCAGCGAATCACCGTGACATAATTAGCTGTGCTGCCTTAGCTGAGAAACAAACCAAACAGCCACAACTTTTTTCTTGGTAACCACAAGTCAAAGAATATTCAAACATCGAGGCTCTGAATCCACAGAGGATGCCAGATTCTCGCGTACCACAATCAAAAGCCAGCTCGCACAGACGGGAATTGTACGTGATTCAGTCAAAGACTGAAACATATTGAAGGAAATGCGATCAAAAACCGACTTTCCGAGAGGCACAGCGCAATAGCTCCAGAATTCCAGAAAGGGAACAACTACAGCAATATTATTGCAGCAAACCTCGGAGCCAAAAAGGTGAGTTTTCTGGAAGAAGTTAAGAACCAGCTGGAACCCAAGGTGGATCGTCGTCATGCAGGTAGGCTTTATGGTCTAGATTCCAACAAGGTCAAGGTACGCCATTGTCCAGCGGTGGAAGTAAAGCTTGAATATGTGACCGACATTCCAAAGACACCAGTCTACAAAGCTCGCACTGACGAGAACACCAAACTTTCCAGACAATAGCGCTTGTTGCTCTTGTCCAGGCCGAAAAGAGAGTTCATTAAAAATCCCACACAAAAGAGAAAGCAAAAGAAACATCAAAGAACGAAAAAGAAAGTTGGGTGTGTGTAGTGTGGGTGGGAGGGAGGTGGGACGGGAGAATCTCCAGAGGAAAGCGAGGTAGTCAAGGAGTGCGTAGTGCAACTGACAGGGGAACATATTTTTATGCACATATTCCTATCTTGCATCTCATGCAATCTCCCATTCCAAGAACATTAGTGTTTTATTCATCCCATGATGGATCTCATCTTCACCTCTGAAGCCTCGTTGCATGCATCTAGCAGGATGCTATAGCAGTAAGTAGTTTTCATGAGTTCCAAGCCCGAGCTCGTTAGGCCACCGATCAATAGCCTAAGTGGAAATGGGATGATGGCGGATACTGTCGTCGAAGGACAGGGGGAGTAACGGCGGTGGATCCGGCAACCAGGAGCGGCCGCCTACTGTTGCCGAGTTTGTGGAGGCGTTCACCGAGGCGGCGTGGGGGGCGTCGCCCGTGCTAAGGGACGGCGAATGGTCAGGTTCGGGCGGCCTACGATCACGCTCTGACGTACGCACATGTTCAGGCGTACGTTTCGTTGGCTGTGAAGGCCTCAGGCCTCCCTGGCTTTCTTGTTGTCCACGTGGTCCTTCTTGGTGGCTACGTCCAGTCGCTGGGGAACAAGGATTTCTTCTGCATAATGGCCATTACCGTCATACAAGCAGCCGGGTTAGTATAATCTGCTCGATCTAATTTTTTCCCGTTCTCGTTTTCTATATCTGTATAACTTAATATTTTGATCTATTTTTCCGTCCACCTCCTATTAATTGTAGCGAAGAGTTTCTTAATGTCCTGCCATTTTTATGTTCCAAACGGCATTGGTGCTCTCGGTGTCTTGGGCTCATGAACCATGTATACTCATACAAATTAGGATCACGTCTAGCTATGATAAATATGGAATTTGATTCCAGTACATATGGGGGTCGCGCCCTACGTATCTCTTACATGACATAGATTTATATCCCAACCTTATACGAGTTAGAATAACTCTTCTAACTCGCATATGATGATATGGAATCTGATTTCCATATGTATTAGGTTTCATTATAACGCACTTGCAGACGCGTTTGCTAGTAATATTGAAGAGAACATTTTCTACACTCATTTTTTTATCCACCTTCCCTTAACTACCCAGACAGTGGAGATTTTCTTGAGCCCCTCCTTTTCTACTTTCCTAGCCCCTCCTTTTCTACTTCCCAAACTGCACTCACGCCATCCGTGTTTTCGATGTGACCCAGACTCATGACTCATACTCATATGAGTTAGAACAACTCGCGTCTAGCAACGAGAATCTGGAGTCTAATTCCAATATGTATTGTGTCACGCTCTACGTATCTCATCTGTGACCCGGGACTCATAACTTATTCTTATACGAGTTATTGTGAAAAGGGTAGAGTACCCTTGTGAAAGTTGATGAAGTGGGCCATAAGATCTTCTTTTTATTATTACTTCCCGTAAAACTTGATAGAATTTGCCGAAAACCCATCAGACCAGGAGCTTTATTATGCTCCATTTGAAATATAGCCTCTTTAATTTATTTATGAGAGAGAATTCAGCCACTAGACTTCATTTTCGATCTGGAGACTGTGGAACTTCACCAAGCGAGTGTTGTAGAGGATGACTCCCCGCTAATTCGTCAGCCTCCCAAGAAATTGTCCAATGTTAAGTCGGTGCTACAGCTACAAAGCAAGCATATGGCGTCATAGAGCCTCTCTCTGGTGCTTGTTTTACAAAGCGAAATGAAATCCCTAATCATACAGCGTATATCAGTGCCAAACACGTCGGGAAGGAAGGCCCATGAGAAACTCTTCGATGCTGGGCCAAACACTTCCAATGTGGAAGCATTGTGCAGAGCACTTCCCATATGAAAACGGGTTGGCCAGGCAGCGGAGACGCAAGGCCACTTCTTAGGCTATATTATTGTCTATATCTTGGTTGTATACCTTCTGTTTAATACCAAAACTCGAATCTGTTATATATGCTTGGACGGTCCATCCTGTAGACCTTCTCCTTGTGTCATTTGTATAACTAAACTCTTCTATCTTAATTACAATGATGTGTAAATAAAAAAAAAAGATGGATAGAACACTGACGGACTATGCATATATACTTGTTGCCCGCAGCATTTTCCAGAACTGGGAGACCAATATGGAATATCTCGCTGATTTTTGTCGGTCCTCATACGTCAGCTTTATCTTTTGATGAACCTCAGTGCCAACTGCCAAGGGCCTCCTTATCACTTGTATTTTTGCACCAGTAATATTGCTATGCCTTGTATTGATTTGGTGCGTGGAAGGGTTGTACTCGTTCGGGCCATTGGCCTGTGCAGGGATCTCGTCATGGCGCATAGCGAAAATCAATCACGGTAATAACTGGGATGGAACGGACAGCGTGGCAGACATGCTGGCAGCACTGAACATATTCTATTCACTGATTATTTTTCCAGGGCACCATGTTTCTTGGTATTGCTACAACCTATGGGCTTCTACTATTTAAATGTGGCGAGATGCCTCCATAACTGCCCGATAATGGGGCAAGGATGCCATCCGTATGTACATTTTGTATATCACCAGGAAATGCAGGAAGGATCCTCTATCCATTAATGGCATGGACTTGATCAAGTATGCCGTTGTGTTTGCTGAATTCTGAATCCAAAGACTACCTGTATGGTGCAAGGTTACTCAGCGCATTTATTAATAAGGGAGAAGATGTGAGGTGGCTGCTGCTTCCCTCGAGGCACAAGATTCAGAGATTGATAGATTCACTGTGGACAAGCAGCAGACTAGATGAGAACACAGAGATTAGGGAGCTTGCGGCAACGATCGTGGTAGATCTTGCTGGCCACATAGATAGCCAGGTACCCTGGGGCTATGCGGTATATATCCTCCCTGCTCCAATATGAAACCACACAGACAATTTGGAACAGCAGCAAACAAGCCTCATCCGCAGCCGCGTCAGCAAGAACCAGGGCCAAGCGAAAAACTTTTCTCAATCCAAAGAGGAACAGATGAAGAACCTGACCAGAATAAAATTGGAACGCCAGGGAAGACTGATGAGACACCAGAAGAGACCGGGGACAAGCCAAGAGGAACGCCGGCAGAATAGTGAGGGCCGTACCACTGCCAGCAACGAGCTCATTCTGCAAGGCTTGACCATCCTCGAAAGGCTCGCCTCCAACAGCGACAACCGCAGGATCATTTGCAGCACCCCGAACCCTACTTCCCAAGATCACAGCACCCTCTACTACTCAGAGACCTTAATTCAAGATGTCAAAACCAAGGGCTGGGCCGACATTGTAACCAGATGCCTCAAAGTGTTGTACCAGCTCATCCACGCTCCAGCAGGGTGGACTAGCAGGATGCTACGCCATCAAATCTCCTCAGACGATCAAGCACTGAGCAACCTGAAGAGCATTCTTCTTGAAGTGGGCAACAATGAAGCTGGCCACCAAGAACTGCAGCTTGTAGCCATGAAAATCCTCCAGAGCTGGCATTGGATCTGTCTATCAACCTCACCGAGGAAACCAAGAAGGTGCTTGTCACAAAACAGCTGCAGCTCTTCCTGCTTGCTAATGGAGAAAATGTGAAGAATCTGCCGCCATGGCTGGGGAGGACATCGTATCCCTGTCAACTAACAGTGAAAAGTAACTGCACCCTCATCAAGGCTACACAAGATGACATTATTGGTCGTCACTGGAATACTTGATGATGAGAATATCACACGGGTGCAATGGCTGCACAGATCATGGCGGAACCTGTGTGCTCACTGTAATTTGGACAACTACATGAAGGAAATGGTGCTAAGGTGGTGTTCAAGTGTATTAATGCATCAGTACCACAACACTGCAAGCCAATTGTTTTCCTGAAAATAATAGATACATTAAGGCATGTTAACACAATAGTTTTTTATCTTGTCATTTACAAGTACTATGTGTACATTGATTTGAATTTCATTTCCCATTATTTTTAGAGATATTGCTTCAACAAAAAAATATTGTTCGGGGTTTGGCACCCTAGAAAGTAGAAAATGCTAATGCACTAAAAGTCATTGCAGAGAGAAAAAAAAAAAGAGAATCCTAATAGTTTTGCCATTGCAGGTTCTCATGAGAAATAATGGCAATTAAAAAAAGAAAATCGCAACAAAAAGAAAAATTTCAGCAGGGCCAGAACAACCCTGCATCAGGAGACGAGGAGAACCAGGAAAAGGAAATAATGAAGAAGTAGCAAGCATTTCTACAGGCCGACCACACAGAGATAGAGGGAAATTTCTGATCAAGAAAGAGGAGGAGCAAGAAGCTTTCTTATCCCTTGCTCAAGTGATATGTGACAAGAGTTCCCAAAAAAAAAGTGATATGTGACAAGCTGGATAGTGCAGATTTGGATGGTGCAATTCAGATCGCCTTTCAGAATGAGAACAATGCAGGAAGCGAGGAGCGACGACGTGAAGCATTTGTGGACAAGCTCAAGACCATAATAGACGACAACCTTCATGCAACACCAGACTGTCTGAGAATTGTGAAGCTTGTGGCCGGATTGCTGAATCAACGATGCGGTGCCAAAAGTATGTGAACACTTTAGAAACAAGGGATTTAAACGTGCACTAGCACAAGCTTCCTGGAACCATGTCTGAACTTGAAAAGCTGCATGCTTTTTCGTTGGGACTGGATTTTGGACCAAGAAGACTGTCAGCCGCTCTTTTCGGAAAATTGAGAAAAGTTTTGGTCAGATATAGAACATGAACTGTGGCTGGTAATTAAGCCCCTGCGCTATTCCTTCCTCTGGCACAAGGCACTAGTGTATCCCGGTTGTTGTCGCATTCGCATATATATGTGCTTTGGTTTGTTTCATTTCTCACTATTTTATTTGATGGAACATAATGGAGTAATGTATTGTTTTCAGACAAACTGTACCCGTTCTCTGAACATGTATGTTACCATTTTTCTGTATGTGACTGGAATTACGTTGGTCTTAAAAGTTTATACATAGTAATGTACAATCATGGAACATACGTACTTAAAGTTTCAAACCATCTCTGATCAAGCATCTTTTTATTTCTAAACATTTGTTGCTCCACAGGACACTGTAGTAGCAACAGCAGCAGCTGGCTGTGGCTGCTGAAGCCGCTGCTGTAGTGCAGCCGAACTTGGGGTACGTTAGGAGGCCATCGTCTGGCGCGCGGCGAAGCAGAGCTCCAGCTCCATGGGTCGCGGCAGCGCTGCCATCAAGCATTAGGAGCTTATTAGATATGACGAGTCTAGAATGAATCGACGGTGGGTGCTGGACGCCGCCGGGCAACCTGTGTTCTCGCTCGCGTTGCTGGCGCTGCCGAGCCGGAACCTGCGTGTCCGGGACAGGAGTACGACTCCGCCCCCACTGTTTTTCTTCCACCTTGGCACGCGCGACTCGGCCCATGCCCGCGCCTGCACCCGACCTCGCCGGCGCCGCCTTCGTCTCCATCTCCGACAGCTCACCCTTCCCTCGTCTCCATCTCCGGCGGGATTAGAAGGAAGGGGCCGGCCGAGGGAGGCAGGGAGCCAGGCGGTCTGGGATGGCCGCCGGACGGCATGGTGTGCCCTGGCGGCGGCTGCGGCAGCCGGGCCAGGCCAAGCTGCGGCAGAGACGAATGGGGAGGACTTGCGTGTTGGTGTCCACGGTCACCGCTCAGAGATTGCGCACTAAAAAGAAAAATCGACAGGCCCATGGGCTGACATTGGCCCAGGAGAAGAGGTCCAGCGGGCCAGATTGGGCGAAGCTTGTTCTCGAGTACTTCAGCCCCACAGGTGCGGCCCTGAGCTCAGTTTGGGCCCAAGAGAAGAAAAACAGAACTCACATTGTTCCTCATGAACTGTCGTCAGTTTAGGCAAGCGCCAAAGTTTGGCTGACCGCTGACATTGCCAGTAGAAAAATATAGACTGAGTTCAGTTTACCTGGTGTAATCATAGCTACATGAGAAAGAGCTACATTAGGGAGCGTCTGGATTAAGAAGTGGCCAATGTGGCAATTTCTAGTGGCGAAGTAAATTCCGTCTAGCTGAGACAGTAAACGGAGATCCCTGGCGCTCTGATCACCGTCCTGTGATTGTACATGTTCAAGGAACACAGAGAGAGCAGGAGGCGAATACATTAAAGCTTCAAATTTGAAGCTCGCTGGTTACAAGAGGAAGGCTGTGAGGATCAACGAACAATGCATGACACTACTACATCTACATGTTTATTTTGCAGGGACATCGCTAAATAGATGCGGCACAATATACATCTGCCTCTAAAAAATAGTTCCAGAAACAACTTAGCTCGAGAAATACGTTTGTACGTGCGTTGTTATTTTCTAGCCGCCTCTACAAAATGGATTTCTACAGCTGGATTTAGAGCGTCTCTAGAACATCTTCAACGGAGTAAAATTCATAATTTTCTCAAATGAAGCTAGTTGAAGACAAACTTTACACCAAAGTTGTATACCTCGAAGAGATATATATTTTTTAGTTGACAGCTTTTTCATATGGAATAATTTGGATCCATCAAATTATATTTGAAACTCTAATTTTTTAATTTCAAATTTCATTGTTTTTCCAAATGACCTCGGATGGAGAAAGGACCAAAGCCAAAGTTATAGTCTCGCAAAGATATAAAATATCACAGTTGAGAAAATTTTCATTTGAAATAATCAATGATGCCAAAATTTAGATTGGAGTCCTCAGATATTCAATTCGATTTGTTTTTCAAATGACGATGGAGAAATGGCAAGACCTCAAAAATTGTAGATATTGAAAAGCTATACAACCTTATAGTTGGTAACATTTTCATATTTATCAAAATATCACATTTAAAATTCAAACTTTTCAAACGGCATCGAAAGGAGAAACGTCCAAAGCCCAAGATGTAGAACCCAACGATATCTAAAACTTTGCGATTGACAATTCATTTAAGACCCCAAATACTCATTTCAAAATTCTGAAAAAAAGATTACGAGGCAAATGAATATGCCCTAGAAATAGAACATAGATATTTTAATTGTGCAAAAGAATAAGAGTAGAAGTCAAAAGAAAAGTAAAGATCGAAAACTATTTAATCTCTATATGTGGGGATATTTGGGCCCACCTAACTGAAGTTTTCGTAGCTAAAATTTCAAAGCGTAAAAGTTCTCCCGGCTAAACATTAGCTAGGGTGCTAGGTTGATCCTCTAGCTAATGCACTTAGTTAAACTTTAGTTACTTTTAGCTAGCTAGGTTGAAGTAGCTAACTTAGCTAAACTTTAGTTAGTCTATTAGCTGAGGCGTCTAGATCTCTAGCAGTTAAATCTATCCAGCAATTTTTTTTAGAATCACAGAGCTTTTATTAATTTATAACAGGAGTACCAATCAGTGGCTGCTAATTCGGTTAACCAATCCGTAACATAGCCAGCAGAAGTTTAGTTGGTATCTCAAAAAGCTTAATTGACCAATTGTCTTTTGCACTTGTACGGTGGACCTTGGTCTTTTATTAGATCTTTCCTACACCCAACATGAAAATACTGTCTCCGCCACATGTACCGACGTATGTATAAAGTTCAGATGGGGCATCCAACAGCAGCACTAGCATGTGGGAGGAGCAGTCGTAGCTTCAGCCCTCACTCTTTAGCCGGCGTGACAAATGAAAGGACCAATCCAAACCAAGCAATAACAATAATGCAATGCAAGTCACTCGCCATCGTCCGTTGCAGTTACCTCGTGTGGGAACGGAGCACGAATGCAAGATAGTGGGGGTGGGGGCGTTCATACATTGCAATGGCCATAGCCATGGATAGAGGGGTGGGGGCGTTCACACATTGCAATGGCCATGGCCATGGCGTGCTGCTGGCTGCTGTGGCCTATGCATCTCTCTGTCGACTCAATGACACAGGACAGGATCAGGATACTCATGACCAGAGAGAAGACGACAGCTAGCGCACTCCTCGCCGGACGCGCCCATGGTAGCCTGTTTGGTCGTTTCTTTGTATTCCGGCATTCAGCAATCTTCAGCGACGTTTTGATGCCAGCTAGCCATTGATGAATGGTCATCTTCCCGATTTCCGGCAACAAAGGACGACCCCGAGGAGCAAATATAGAGAGGTGCATGTGGCTGTGCAAGTGTGCATCACTACTTCTGCTGTAATAATGTACTGTATATACACGGGCAGCGCCGTGCACCACCAAACTTCCCAACGAAGTAAATTTGCGTCAGTGTTCAAGCTCGCCTTTTTCTTTCTTTCCTCTCTACCGTGTTCAGAGTCGACTTGACTTGAACGTCTCACGGCACCGGTCCATGGAATTGGTAGGCAGTACAGGTTCAAGTTTGAGTCTATCCCCAAGTTTAAGGGTGCGTTTGGTTGGCGGTGGCTTTTAGAAAAGTAGCTGTAGGATGTGAAATGTAGCCATGGGATGTGGCTTTGGAAAAGTAGCTAGCTTTTGCAAAAGTCTGTTTGGTTGAATAGATGTGACTTTTGCAAAAGCTGCTCTCACTTACAAGTTTGACCCAACATGTCACGCACCCGTTGGATCAATGTTCTTCTTCCTCTCGCCATGGGATGACCGAGCTCATCGAGATGGGAGCAGCGCCACCTGCCCAAGGAAGAGAGAGAGGAAGGCGGGTTCATCGGATCTAGGGTAGGCTACGCCCACCATTTGGGAGGAAGGGAGCACCAACTAGATCTGGAGCAGGTTGTGTTCGCCGCCGAGGTAGGGAGGTGCCGCCATGGCCCATAGCCCGTAGGGACTAGGGAGGGGGGAGGCTCCGTGCTCGGTGAGCCGGGGAGCAAGATCGCCAGCCCAAGGATGAAAGTGAGGAAAGGCAATTTCGCCGGATCTAGGGCAGGCTGCACCCACTAGGCGGGAGGAAGGCAGCTAGGGCGGGGATGCATCCACCGGCTAGGAGGGAGGGAGGCGGCGCCGTAGCCCATAGGGACTAGGGAGGGGGCAGGCTCCTGCGCCCAATGCTTGCCAGAGATGGAGCCATAGTAGAGCCGCATCCGTGACAGCTGGAGATGGAGATGGAGCAGCGCCGCACCCGCGACCTCCAAATCCGAAGCCGGACGCGTATCGCGCCTATGACCTCCATGCATGTCGACCGGGGACGGGACCGCCCCCACGCTTGGAGCCCAGGACAAAGTTGGACGGGGGATGGAGGTGGAGAAGATGGGCGGCGGGGGAGTAACGATTCGTTTCGTAACCAGTGATAGATGGGTAATTTTTGAACCTAAAAGCAGCTGAAAGCAAGGGAGAGGTGCTTTCACTTTTGTACTAAGACAAAAGCTACTTTTGCGTAAAAATTGATGTAGTTTTTAGGCCCTTTGTTTGGCTTTTGGCTTTTTGCTTTTGCAAAAGTAAAAGCAGGTTTAATAGCCCAACCAAAGGGAGCCTAACTACCCTCCAAGCTCATAGATTATTCCTATGGAAGCCAAATTGGAAGATTTATAAGGGAAACAAACAAACCATGCATACATACAAACAAAAGATGGAGCCAAAAAAAAAAATCAGAGAACTGTTGAAGTAATTCAAATGACCATTCTCAT
Organism: Themeda triandra; assembly: GCA_018135685.1. Lineage (NCBI taxonomy): Eukaryota > Viridiplantae > Streptophyta > Magnoliopsida > Poales > Poaceae > Themeda > Themeda triandra. Next base: position 36,664 of record JAENPR010002121.1, read on the forward strand.
CTACAAACAATCAATGTATACTCAAAGAACGTGATTTCTAACAGCTTCAAGTTCCTCACTCTCTTCAGCCGGCGTGATAAATTTAAGGACAAATCAAAACCAAGCAATAACAATGCAATACAAGCCACTCGTCCATCATCCTTGTCCGTCGCAGCGGCTGGTGGCCTGGTGCCTCATCGTGGGAACGGAGCACGAATGCATGATAGATGTGGGCGTTCACACATTGCAGTGGCCAGGCGTGCTGCGAGCCTGCGACCCATCTCTGCGTCGACTCAGTGACACAGCACAGGAACAGGAGTACATGACACTTTCATGAGCAGAGAAGACGACGAGGCACGCGTGGCCAGGTTGTTTCTCTCAGCTTCAGCGATTGACTAGACAGACCCCAGCCCGGCGATGCAGTGACAGCCATTGTGATGAATGGCCATCCCTTTCCATTTTCCGGCAACAAAGGATGACCCTGAGGAGCAAATATAGAGAGGTGCATGTGGCTGTGCATCATCACTACTTGCTGTAATAATGTACTGTACTCAGTACACGGGCTGCGCCACCAAACGTCCGAACGAAGTAACTTTGCGTTACTGTTCAAGCTCGCATGTTAAACGGCTCATGGCACGGACGGGTCCATGGAATTGGCAGTCAGAGCTTCAAGTTCCAGATTTCCAGCCCATCACCAAAGCTTAGTTATAGGCTACCGTCCCACATCCCATCCCCTTCATCCTCCAAACCAAAGAGCGTGAGCAAGGTAGCCTCTCGTTATAGGCTACCGTCCACAGTCCACGCTTGAGAGCTGCCAAAGAGCCATATTCCTATCTTGCATCTCCCGGATCTTTCCCACTCTCCCGGTCCAAGAACATTAGCGTCGTGCACTCCTGCCTTTTATTCACCCCATGGATCTTCACCCCTGAAGCTTCGTTGCGTCTAGTAGCAGGAAGCAGCTTAGTCCTGCTGCTTTCAGTTCCAAGAGCGCGCGAGCTCACTAGGCTTCCGCTGGTCAATAGCAGCCAGACTAAGTGGGGCGATGGCTGATACAGTCGGAGAGGGGAGTAATGCCGGTGGATCCGGCAACCAGGAGCGGCGGCCTTCAGTTGCCGCGCGCGCTCCGGCAGGAGAGTTGGCTCGTCGGCCAGCGGCGTACGCCCACGCTCGGGCCTACGACCACGCTCTGACATACGCACACCTTCGTGCCTACGTTTCGCTGGCTGTGAAGGCCTCAGGCCTCCTGGCTCTCTTCTTGTCCATGGTGATCCTTCTCGGTGGCTACGTCCAGTCGCTGGAGAAGAGGGATTTCTTCTGCATCATGGCGATTACCGTGATACAAGCAGCCGGGTCAGTAATCTCCTCGATATACTTTTGTCCCTTCTCTCTATAACTATAAGTACGTATTTATTTCCGATAAAAAATTCACAAAACTACATGCATGCTGTTTTCGTTTTGTTTGTTCTTGTTCTAATACCAAGTGTGTATAGATTCGGCCGTGTGTTGCAACTTGCAAGTGCAACGGTATTATTTTTGAAGGACAGCAAGAGATTTACCATGACTTTTATTAAACGAGAGAATAATAAAAAACACACACATTACTACTTCACCACTTGGTCCAGTTAGGGACGAGTCCATCCAAGAAAAACTTGAAAACTGATTGAACTTAAAATAAGAAGGGCAACCGTAATTGTTTTGGTATCACTCCTAATCTTAACAACATGGTGTTCTACAAAAATCAGGGCATGCTAAAAAGAAAACTAACTCCTGAGCATTTGTTGGCTGCCTATTCACTCTTGTCTGACCGACCAGACTGTTCTTGTGGTCTCGTTCCTGCACAACTCAGATCATCGTTTGCATCCAGAGTTGATTTTCGAAAAAAGATTGGCATACAGAGTTGGTGAGGTCGAATCACTTGACTAGCTTCCATTATCATCCCTTAGTAGTAACTTCATAAGAAGAGAATAGACCCTGTAACCTAGGTTGAGGCAATTGCTAGTTCTCTTTCACTAATCACTTTGAGAATGAGATAGGTAGGACACTGACGGACTATGCATGCTTTGTTGCCTGCAGGATTTTCCAGGACTGGAAGACCAATCTACGATATATCTTGGATTTCGTGATAATATTCGTCAGGGCCATGAGCATCGTTATGGCTCATATTCCTGCACTAGCACTAGCAGTATTGGCATTCTTGGTCCTGATTTTGTGCGTCCTGCTGTTGTACATGCTCGGACCATTGGCTTGTGCAGGGATTTCGTCATGGCGCATAGCCATGCTCAATCACGGTAATACTAACAGGGATGCAAACATGGTGGCAGCACTGAACATATTCTATTCACTTGTTATTTTCCAAGGCACCATGTTCTTGGTACTGCTCTTCCCTATGAGCTTCTTCTACAGGCGAACTGTGGCACATCACCTCCTTGCACTTGAGCAACTGTCAGATAAGAAGTGGGGCAAGGAGGCTATCCGCAGGTACATTTCTGATATCAGCAAGAAATGCAGGAAGGACCCTGTATCCATTAAGGGCAGAGATCTGATCAAGTATGGTGCTGAGTTGCTGGATTCTGACTCCCCGGAGGACTATCTCTGTGGTACAAGGCTACTCACCTCCTTCGTTAACAAGGGGCAAGATGTGAGCTGGGTGCTGCTTTCCTCAAGAAACAGGATTCAGAGACTGATAGATTCACTTATGATAAGCAGCAGCAGCAGTAGCAGCGGTAATCGCTATGCAGTGATCGGCTTCGGCGTAGATGATAAGAAGAAGATTAGAGACCTCGCGGCGATGATCGTGGCTGATGTCGCTGCTCACATAGATGATCTATCTAAGTACCCTGGTGCTATGCGTTGCATCTTCTCACTGCTCCAACACCAAGAGGAAGCCACCCAGACGTATCGGAACCAGAACAACAAACAGCTCCCTGATGATCCCCTGCATCAGCGACCGATAGGGCCATTGACAAAACGGGAGCACTACCAAGAGAAACACATGCAGAGGCTGATCAGACTAGACAAGCAACGGCACATGAACCTGATGAAAGACCAGAACAGAATGGAGATGAGAGAACACGGACACCGGAACAAGAGGGAAGGAGGTACAAGCAACGAGCTGATTCAGCTAGGCTTGACCATTCTCGAGAAGCTGGCGTCCAACAGTGACGACAACCGCAGGCTCATATGCGGTGCACCGGGGCTCCTTACCAAGATCACGGCACCCGTCTACTCAGCAACCTTACTTGAAGATATCAAAACCAAGGCATGGGCTGACATTGTAACCAGATGCCTCAAAGTGCTGTACCAGCTCATCCAATCTCCAGCAGGGTGGGTTAGCAGGAAGCTGCGCCATGAAATCTCATCAGATATCCATGCACTGAGCAACCTGAAGAACATTCTTCTAGAATTGGGCGATGATGAAGCTGACCATAAGGAACTGCAGCTGGTAACCATGGAGGTCATCAAGGAATTAGCACTGGATCTGTCTATCAACCTCTCTAAGGACATAAAAGAAGTACTCGTCGCAAAGCAGCTGCAACTCTTCCTTGCTAACAAAGATGGCCAAGAATCTGCCACCATCGCTGGGAGGACAATGGTATCCATGACAACTAACATTAAAAGTAACAACTGTGCCCTCATCACGACCATACAAGATGACATTATTGGCCATCTCAATGGGATACTTGATGATGAGAACATTACACGGAGAACAATAGCAGCACAGATCATGGCGAACCTGTGTGCTCACAGTAATGTGGACAACGACATGAATGAAATACGGCCACAGGTGAGTGTCCAACTCTATTAATCCAATCGATCAAAATGCATCAGTACCACAATCCACAACACTGTATGCCAATTGTTTTCCTGAAAATATAATAGATATACATTGAGGCATGTTAACACAAAAAGTTTTTTATCTTCTCATTTGTACCATGTGTGCATTGATTTGAATGTCATTTCCCATTATTTTTAGAGAGACTTTGTTTCAACAAAAAAATAATATTGTTCCGGGCATGGCACCCACAAAATGTTAAAATGCACTAATAAGCCATTACAGAAGGAAAAAGAATATAATTAAGTAACTTTGTCATTATTGCAGGTCCTCAAAAAAATAGTGTCAACTAAGACTAAATCACAACAAAGAAGAATTCCAGCTGGCCATAACGATCCTGCATTAGGAGATGAGGAGAACCAGGCAAATCCTGTATCCACAAAAATTGAGGAAAGGCACAACATTTCTACAGGGCGCAACAACAAAGAAACAAAGGAAACTTCTGATCAAGAAAGGGATGAACAAGAAGCGTTTTTATCCCTTGCTCAGGTGATATGTGACAAGCTGAACAGTACAGATTTGGATGGTGCAATTCAGATCGCCGTTCAGAATGAGAACAATGCAGGGAGTGAGGAGAAACGACGTGAAGCATTTGTGGATAAGCTCAAGACCATAATAGATGACAACTGTCATCCAACAGCAGACTGTCTGAGAGTTGTGAAGCTTTGCGGTCAGATTGCTAAATCAGTGATGAGCTGCGAACAGTATGTGGAAATCTTTAGAAACAAGGGATTTAAGAGTTCACTGTCTGAAGCTTCGAAAACCATGTCTGAACTTGAAAGCTGCATGCTCTTCGTTGGAACTGATTTCGGACTCAAGAAGACGGTCAGGCCGCTCCTTTCTGAAATTGAGAAGACTTGGTCAGAGATGTAGTAGCCAATAAAGTGTGACGGCCAAACCCTTTGCAGTATTGCTTGCATAATGAAGTGTATCTCTAGTTGTCACATAATAAAGTGTGACGGCACAAGACATTGGTGTATCTCTAGTTGTCGCATGTATCAATCTATGTGCTTTTTATGGAACATAATGGAGCGTTGTTTTCTGTCTTAAATTTCAGACATTGTATCTGTTTTCTGTGTTACCGTTTTCCTGTATGTGCCTGGAATAACATTGGTACTACTAAAAGTTCAGTTTACATGATGTGCATTCTGGTTCCCAATGCAAACCTGTGGGTGTGGTGGCAGTTCAGGAACCATTTCTTGAAATGTTTCTAACCCTTCTCTGCTCATGAAGCTTTTTTATCTTTATTTTTGAAACGTTCGTGGAACTATTTTTCATTTTTCAAGTTTGTTTGACACAAAATTAAATAAATAAATAAGTTGCAACTATGAATATTTTCTAAGTCAACTTTAAACACTTAAGTGCATGAGATGGTTGGTTTCACTTACTCAAAAAATGGCATGCATGATGCATGAGTAGGCAATAGACAAATAAACTCCCTGTCCTGTCTTTTCCTTTCCTTCTAGTAACTTTAGTTTGCTTGTAACTGTTAAAACCCTTTAATTTTTCAATAAATGCTGTAGGGGTGCAAACCCCTTCAGTCCTTCTAAAAAAATAGACAAATAGAGTATATGTGTATTTTTTATATTAGCTTTTATTTATGTATTGGTTGTGGAGGACAATTGTTTGGTAATATATGACATGGCATGTGTAGATAACTTAGAACGTACGCACACGTGACACGTTTACTAGCAAGCAGGTGCCACACTGATTTAGCATTTCAGCAACAGCTCTCGTACGCAGTATCGATCTGAACATTAAGTGAACCCTGTTCCTGACTTCCTGCGTCGGCGTCGCGGTGCAGTGCAACCTTCCCTCTGCTCTACTTCGCCAATCGGATCGACCTCGGCCCACCCACAATCATGGCGAGAAGAAACTCACAAAGAGTGTAACCATCCTATTTTGTTTTAGTGTTTTAATTTTTGTGGTTGTTCACAATGACTTGTTTAGCGAGAGAGACTGCCACCATCCTATTTGAAAATGCCCTTTCTCGTGCGTGGAGTTTTGGAGGAGGCATCGTTGCTAGAGCTATGCATCTGTCATTAGCGACTAATTTATTATTGGCTATATCTTGAGATCAAGAACCACAATGTTTCGTTTTGGAGGTGAGTTTTAGTAAAGTAGTTGCTCTGTTTAGAGAGGTCTAGGTCCATTCATGCTTTCTTCGATGTGATGCGCCAAAGGGTGCTTGGTCTAGTGGCTAAGACACTCGAGCGGCACTCCACAGGTCCTGAGTTCGAATCCCCGTGGGAGCGAATTTCAGGCTGTGGTTAAAAAAATCCCCTCGCTCGCCCCAGGCCAAAGCACAAGTAAAGAGATCGGCCCACGCCCCAGGGTAACGTCTCCTTGTGTACGGATGGGGTAGGGGTTCGGGGGTTTTCTCGGTCGGGGTAGGAGATCTTCTTTCTTAAGTACAATACCGTGGGGGCGGTCCTTCCCCACCGGCCGAGTTTTTTTCTTCGATGTGATGCTCGTAGGATTCCTTCTTTGAAATCGAGCCAGGATTTTGGGATTGGGAATTAGCACAACCATGCTATGGTTTGAATAATGCAATCCTTATTAGGTGTATATAAGTTTCCATGTTGGATAACCTTTTTCCTAGTTTTATTTCTTTTCAATTATATTTCTCCACTCTGTACAGTTCATTTGTGCTGCCTTATGATCACTGTTAAGTCGTTTCCATAAATGATTATTGTCTTGAAAGGCCCTTTGACTCACCCTCCTTTCTATTCAAGCAATAGTAGTATGCTTTTCGAGAACTGATTAATCTCAATTAGCTAGTTAGAGCAACTCCAACAGTTTGCTAAAACTCACTTGGCAAATCTATAGTTTTGCCAAGTTTCAAAACCAAATGCCAAGTGAAAAAGGAGGCCTTCTTCAACAGTTTGCTATTTGGGCTTGGCAAAAGAACTTGGCATCCTAGGATTTTTGCCAAAATCATAAAAATTGAGCCTCCAACAAGTTGGCAAAACTAGTTGGCAAATTGGGATACACGTGATGCCAAGCGATGGAGGACTTGGCATATTTGCCAAGTGAAGGGAGGATTTTGCCAAGCTCACAAAAATGCCAAGTAGTTTTGCCAACTTATTGGAGGCTGTTTTTTGTGGTTTTGACAAAAATTCTAGGATGCCAAGTGTTTTTAGCAAACTGTTGGAGTTGCTCTTAATGTCACTACTACAAAATTGATTGTCAGCGGAGCCTTTTTAGAGACAAGTCAATCTACTACCAACTCTATAGTGGTCTTCAAACCGAACCGTCTCTAGAAATGCATTTACTAAGGTGATTGCTGAGCCGCCTCTAGAAATGTCCCTATTTTTATAGATGACTCTATTTTAAGCAGCATCTCGAAATAGATTGCCAGCTATCTATAAAAATAGGAGATGCATAGTAAATTTGAATTTTTCAACGATCTTGGATGGAGAAACGACTAAAATAAAAATTATGGATCTCGAAACCTTATGATCTTTATAGTTAACAACTTTTTTATTTTGAAATCATATATGTATGGAAATTATGTTTGAATTTCTTATATTTGAGTTTTTCAAATGCCCTCGGATGAAAAAAAAAAAAAAAAAATAACCAAAACAAAAGTATTATGAAGCTTAGTTGACAAGCTTTTCATTTGAAACATTTGTGCATGAAAAATCTACGTTTGACTTACTGACATTTGAAATTAGAATTTTACATCCCAAAAGGTTATATAACTCTATAGTTGACAATTTTTTCATTTAGACGATATCCCAAAAAAATTATAAAACTTTGTAGTTGATAATTTTGTATTTGAATTCATTTAGGGTCTCAAATACTCATTTCAAACCCATATGAAGATAAAATGAGGAGTGTCATGACCCGATCATGCCAACCCAATTGTCTTTAGCAGCGAAGCATATTTATTAGTACTTCAAAACAATTCCATTTTCAAATACTTTTTTTTTGAGATTACACAAGTACAACGTAGACACTCACAACACACACGTACACTCACCCCTATAAATATACGTACGCAAACCCTACCCCTATGAGCACCTCCGAAGGACTGAGTGGAGATCTCGAAGTCCACGAAGTCACCACAGGCCCTCTTGCTGCAGGACATCACCAGCGAGCTCCATCACGTCATCACCTCACCGAGTTAGTGGAGATGTCCCCTAAGCCCCATCTTCTGCCTCAAATCTCATGAAGGCGATCTCTCACCTCGAGAAACCTCTCAAGCCAAACTTCTACAACCTAGAAGTCATCTAGGACATGGCGAGCAAGCCCCAAGCTGTATATATATATATATATATATATATCTCTCTCTCCATCTCCCTCTCAATCACCATATATATATTGAGCTTCAAGGTCATCAATGGCTATCACCACAGTGTATGAGCTTGAGCACCCCACACTTGGTGTGTGACACATCCAACACTTAGAATGAGTTCCCTAGCATCACTAGAAGACCATAGAAATAAACAACACTCAATTCGAAATCCGAATGCACTCGGAATTGCCTTTGATATCTGAATGCACCCGGAATTGCCTCTAATACTTTTACATAAACTCTAAAAATTGTGACACAAATTTTTCTGAATTACTTAGAATATTCTCTATCATATAAACATGAGATTCACACCAAAAATATTATTTGTTTTAATTAAAAATTATGTGCATTCCTTGCTTATTAAAAATATAAACTCCTCCTCTATAACTCTAAAAATCATGAAACCAATTTTGTTAGCTTCCTATGAGCATATTGTGCTCTCTAGGAAATGTTTGTGTTCATCATCTCATTGCATCTGTGCACATATATAGCATATATCTTTTATGCTTCACATAGTATACCCACCACTTGAAATCTTTCATTTTTTGCACAATGGGCACATACTCTTGGTAAGATGAACTCCTAAGAATATTAGGGACACACTAACATGACCTCATGCGCATGAAAGGTGCCAACCATGTTCAACACCCTCTAAATCCTAGTAAAAGGTGAAGAAACACGTTAAGGAGCAATTTTAACAATTGGATGATATGTGTGTTTCATGTGTATGGTGAATAAGCATTGTGTATGGATTGATGGCTCCATAGGATCAAGAATCTGCACCACCAAGTTAATCAACATGACACAAATATATCAAGGGCAGTGGGCCATGCCTCCCACCAGAGGGAAGGGACCCACATGGTAGTAGGGGTTGGTTGACCCTCCCTATGCTCAACCAACCCCTAGGAGACTCACACTGCTTCTCCTCGGTCAACATGTAAAGGAAGCACAACTTTTGGTTGATCTCCACCCTTGATTTGATGGTGGTTTGATCTAATGGAGGACATTTGGAGCACTTGGATTCATGGACCCACCAAAAGGAAAATTCCATAGGATAATGAAGCATCACACTCTCCCAAGGCAACTCGTACATTAAAAGCCCCTCACTATTCTCATTAGAGACAACCCTCTCCACTCTCTTAAGATGTTACAAGTTTGTCAATTTGTGTTACCTATATATGGTGTCATGAGCATGAGGGCCAGGCCCCTCCCACTCCCATTTCACAAATCTTAGCCACCAACAAACTCTCTCTCCTCTCCACGCTCTCCCCTCTCAACTATTCAGGATATGCTAGTTGTTGTTCCTAATGCATAAAAGCAGTTGTTTCAGGCGAGCATGTCTTAATCATCACATCTATATCATAGCTCCCTATTATCGTGTACTACCTACTTATGTTTAATTTCATCTATTATCCTTTATCTTAATGAAGATGTGTTTATTGTTGGCTAGATCTGAAACTGATGGTCTTTGTGAGACATCCTATGGTTTCTCTGATGCTTTTTCTTAGTTGTCGATCTTTTCAATTTGAATATGATTAATCTGGAGTCAATATGGAATAGAGTATAAGAACAAAACTATTCTGAGTTCTGTGAATGTTTCTTGAGTTAGTTTCAGTACAGTTGTTGTTGTTGTTGTTATACTACAGAGCATCAGTCGTTTCTGCTCTGCTCTCTGTCCTAAAGCGTGCCTGTGTGAGGCCTCCGCTTCAGTGAGGGTTGCTGCCCTGCTATAAAAACATAATGCGGTCAGGCAACGACATATTCAAAATTCAGAAACCAGTTTGTGCCCACAAAAAGAGAGAGCAAGAGCTTTGCGGGAGAGAAGGAGAAGGGAAGGAATGGAGTGGGAGTCCATAAGCGCCCAATAGTGGGAGGAGATGACAGAGGAGGAGTGGCAAACGATGGCGCAGATTGAGAAGCAGTGGGAGGTGGAGAAGGACCGAGAAGCACTCGTGGAGGAGAGGCGAGTGAGGCGGTGGCGGTCGTGAAGATGGAGGATGCGGAGGCGGAGTCGGAGCCGAGATCCCGAAGGAGGTGCCACCGTCGCCTCCCGTGGAGATCTGGAATCTCCGCGCCGGCCAGGCCTTCGCTGCAAAGACCGCGGGAGCTGCTGCGTTCCGTCTTCAAGCGGTGGCCGTTAACCACGCTTTTGCTCTGGAAGCCGTCATCGACAGGCAGATCAATGAGAAGGGATGGGTGATCGTGGATGACGCACTTCCCCGCCTCACCACACTCTCCCGCGTCGACTTGCTCCTCACGCTCAGAATTGACACTCACGTTCCCATCCTCCTCGCCAACCTCTACACCGTCGAGTACCTGGAGGCGTGCCGCGACTGGACGTGGGAGATGCAGACAACCGCTACACAGTTTGGAGGCACCTTCGGCAAGTCAAATATGGTAGTAGTAGTTTTACTGCCTTCGTAGTTTACTAGTCGTTTCAGAGAAGTACTCCGCAGAGCAGTAGTCGATGAGGCAGAGTAGTGGTTTCTGAAGATGCAGAAATGTGGTGGTAGTCGTTTCTAAAGATGCAAAAATGTGGTGGTGGTGTCTCGTCTTAGCCATGTTTACTTTTCCTGTTTGTGATGCAAAGTTTAGATCACTGATGATCTCTGATGAATGTTAAAGATCAACCAAATTCAAGTGCTTCGCGTGCGGCTGCTATAATCATTGTGCATTCTATGTTTTTTTACCATGCCATGTAACCTTTTTTTACGTGGTCTGTATTTTTTTACCACATCGAACTATTTTCGCTTTGTTTTACCGTAACACAAAGCGTCATTTTGCATGGATAATTTGTATCTTTTATGAAGTTTTATCGCCGGTCACATCTGAAGCGGGTGATTAATTCCTGTGCTTCTCTTTACTAAAGTATATTAATCCTCAGCGAGACGATGTACTAGGAATAGGAATGGGAACTGCTCTATATATGAGCTGGCTAGTGTATTTTGAAAACCACAATGTACGAACCTAGATGTGGCAGATGTACTGTGTGTGTGGCGAGTTCCATTCCATTTGGACGCGCGTCACGGGCTCGGCTCCTGACGCACAGGCCGAACTTCACATGCGTACTGTAGTGGCACGGTAGGATCCTCTACGCGTGCACCACCGCGGTCCGCGGCCAGCGGCACAAGGCAGAACCAGCCGTTCGCCCGTGCCAGTCGGTTGGGGGTTGGCCAGGTCGACTGGGTCCGATATCCCCTCCTGCCGTTTTGCGCTGCGCACGCACCAACCCACGTCCGGGCAGCGTGACGACTTGGTTTGGTTGGCCTTGGCCGGCCGCGCCGCACGTTGTTCCTGCCTGGCATATGCAGTTCTGCCGTGCGTCAGGACGCGTCGAACTGCACAGCTGGCTGCTTTGTTTCACAGGATGCGACGACGAGGCTACACATTAGGACACCATCCATGTCCCCTCCTCCTTATTCCGCCCGATCGACGACTCCGCACCGACTGTAGCTCCATGCCCACAGAGATTTTGGCACCATTTTGTCGAGGGAGAGGAGGGGACCAGCAGAAACCTGAGCCCGGCGCACGACCTTCACGGATCGCCAACGCATGACATTCACTCTCGCGCCAAAATCGTGGGCCTGGTGCCAAAATTCGCGCCAGAAGAGTCACCACAGCCCGCAACTCCTTTCTTTTTTGTCGCGTCGATATTGGGCCGGCCCTCCTTCTTTTGTCGCGTCGATGTTGGGCCGGCCATGTCGTTTTGCCGACTTTACAGGATATTGTTCCGGTTAAGGAGGCCGACGAAGCCAAATCTTTGAACTTCCATGCAGGTTTTCTACTCAGCTCGATCCGCGAGCTCTTGGCTCAGAAGGAGACACTCCCGCCTACCCTATTTGGTTGGCGAGGACGTGGAGTTGCTCCCAGAGTGGTATCAAATGAGGCCTAAAACATCTTCTTCTTTGTATAGATCATATCGTCATAATAACATCTAGATGTAGGTACACTAACAAAGTAAAAAAAGTTAGCCCGAGACAAGGTGAGCAGTCACAGTGAAATAACGCTGGCAAAATCTAATCCTGCATGCATCGTCAGAATTTCAATCTAAATAAGGCGTTGAGCACGTTTTGCCAGCTTGACAAGTTGAGATCGAATCACCATCGCCATCTTTAACATGACCACTTTCGTTTGCCAGTTGAGGCAATAAGCCTTCTCAGGTTTCAGCATAAAGAAAACACAGGCTTATCTCCATCTCATTACACACAAATTAATTAGCTGCGATATGCGTTTGTTTATAAGAAACCAAACCACAACACCTTTTTTGTTGACCACAAGCATGAACATTCAAACATGGGTTTTAACCCACGTAGGATGCCAGCTTATCACCACAAATAAAAACCCAGCTCATCACCAGAATAAATAAATAAATAAATAAAAATAGAAAATCCACATATGTGATAGATGTACCAAATAAAAGCGGCATCGAATTGAAGGGGTCCAATGAACACAAGATACAAAACAAGGTCCATCCATCTATAGGAATATTACACAGCTACTGTGAATCTGCCATAAACATTGAACAGGCCTTGCAATCCAAGAAAGAAAAGCTGGTTCATCTAAATTCCAAACCTCACCTATTCAGGTAAGTTATCAGCATGGCATCGAGCACATTGCTCCACCACTGTCAGCTTAACAGTAGACGGAACTTTATCTTCAATGTATGTTCTAATTGCCGCGACCCCTCTACGGGCTTCCATGAGAAAACTTCTACTCATGGGAAAGCACATGTCGCTGGTCATTATTGGGTCATCACACTTGGGATAACCATCAGTTGTATCCAGTATAAGGCAACCAAGTGATTTGGCGTTCTTGAGAATGTAACATGTTAGCTCAACCAAGCTCTTCTCTGAATTGAAACCTATGAACTTCACACTCTTAAGGCAGCCATGGTGCTGCTCAGGCATCTGCCTCAATTGCGATGAACCGTCAAGAACCGTTGCATGCTGTATCTTTTCCTGGGATACCTGAAGATGAAAGAGAACAGAAAATACACTTCAAGAATGGTCCCCCAAGGGTGATCAAATATCATTTCAGGATGGAATGAACAGTGCCTTACATGCAATGAGAAATTCTCCAAACAAGGAGAAGCATCAAGGAAAGAGACCAGAGAAAAATAATCATAACCCGGGCAAGAGGCCCATTCCAGATAAATACGCAGGTGCTTGAGGAAGAGGAATTTGCTAGGAAGCATAGGTGTATCGACCATCTGCAACATAAAGATGTCTCAGATTAATTATACAAAGGTATAATAACTACTGTGATATGCACACATCCCTAATCTACAACTTAAGTTTTGGGAGAAGTATACCTCATAATCCGAACCGATGGAAAGAGACTCGATGTTTGGCATATATGATGGGAATTCGGCACGGGCATAACATATGAGGTTTCGATGGCGCATGTGAAAGTTCTTCAGTTGCAATGTTTCTCCAAGTGAGACTTCTACGTTCCATCCTGAAAATAAAATAAAACTGGATGGATTTCGAGCTTTGCTCTCTAGCACACACAGATTGAAGCAAGAAGACACCCTTATGCAGCTAAGCTGCAGCAGCACGCAAGGTATCCTCATGCACATTATCTTCAAGCAATTGTTGACTTCTAACTGCTCTAAAGCAGGGGAGTTAGAAAGAAAGCACTCAAGCTCATCATCCAAAATATGCACGGACTTCAGGCATAAACTTGTTAGGTTTCTCGACGGGCCAAGGTCAGCTGTGGGATGGAAGGCGCAGAAGGAAAGTTGAAGACACCGGATTGTGTTTCGGACCCCATCATGGGACATTCTGCTTCATTTTGTCTCTACTATGATATGGTTCAATGGTGAGTTCTTCAATCCCAGGTGTAACAGCAACCTGAACCCAACTGTCCAGATACTGGTACGAATTACAAATACCATATAACTGAAGCTACTCATCTTATTGTGGCTAACTTTGTGGTTCCTCAAGATGTTGTGAATTATGCTTATGCAGCTGGAATTCTCTCGAGGTGCTTTTGCGTTTGAGCCCAGGATATGCCTATTTAAGGTGAGATTGGGATGACACCTCCAAAAACGTAGAAAGGCATGAGACAAGCAAGCAGCACGGGCAGCATCACGCAGTGGCAATAGGGAATGTATATGGCCCTAGATGTCCTGCACACAAACATGTGAGGGACAGAAAGATAAGCATAAGCATATGCTAAATGATGATACATCGGTTCACCAAAAAAATGATTATATATCACAGAAAGAAAAAACTGCAGATCAGCATGGCAGTAGTATTGTACTCTTGGTAATTCTCCGCGTGAGTGCACATGGTGTACTGCATTACATAGGTACATACTTCAATGGAATGTAAGCATATGGCGATGTAAGGCTCACAACTGCCAGTTCTATGCTGGACCCAAAGATGCAGCAGTTTTTTAATGAAGGCTTTCAGTGATATGAAAGCTGAAACTAAGCAAAGCTAATAATTTAGGGTGAAAGACTTTGAACAATTGCAGCACTAGGATTCTGTTCTCTGTTTCTATATAGATAATATTTAGCTAACATAGTCCAAAGAATTTGTGTGACAAGAGCAATCTTTTTTTTTCGAAAACGTGCGCTGCACGTACCGCATTAAGAAGAAGTTAGAATTGTTTTTACATTCCGGCTTTCCTAGAGGCGAGGTGCCAAGAGGATTAGACGGACAAAACACACACAAAAGGCGCCGGCTCTAACGGCGGAGTTTCGGAGGTCGTACTGGCTACTAAACCGATTGAGCGACAGAGATGCCAAATGCCACGACCCGCCTCTTACGGCTTCGGCCGTGCGTAGCTCGCCGCACCGCGGCGAGGAAACATAACCACCATAGCCTCCTTCCTGGCGGACAGGCTTGCTGCAGCGTAGGCTTTGGCGAACTCGTCGTCGACGGAGGAGTCTGGCACGTCATTGGAGGGCCGCTAAGTCCACTTGCTCAGCATGATCCGCTTTGCCTGCCGCTCCGGGTTCGGGTCACGATATGCCGATTTTGCCACCAGATGGGTACTCCGCCGCGGCAGCCAATCGTCATCTCGCGCTCTTGGCACATGCGGGCGTGGCGTGTTGGGGATGAGAGGCTCCTCCAGCGGGATGCACAGGGCGTCGAAGAAGGCGTCCAGTGCCGACTTCGACCCGGGTGCGGGTGGCTACCCCCCTGCGCCGCCCACCGCGGCGTCCAGTGCCGCCTCCAACCCGGGCGCCTCTAGCCCAGGCGGCTGCCCCACGGCGTTGCCCATCGGGGCCACCGAAGGCACCTGAACCGCGGTGGGGGCCGGGAAGGCCACTGTCGCATCGTCCTCGCCTGCCTCGTCGCCCGCTTCCAGCACCTCAGCGGCGAGGAAGGCCGGCAGTGGGGAGCCCACTACCGCGACATCTTCGCCAATCTCCCCGGACACCACGTCGCCCGCGAAGAAGAGCCTGGCCGCACGTAGCGAGGACACAGGCTCCGACCGCGCCGGCTGGGTCTGCGGAGAAATAGCCAACAAGGAAGTCGGGCGCGCGATGGGGTGGGCGGTGAGCTCATCAAGCATCGGGTCGACCCGAGCGCAGCTCAACTGCCCCTCCCGCAGCTCAACCGCCGGCGGGACGGAGTCACCAGTGTCGGCGTTGTTAGTGGAGGCATCGGCCTCCCTTGGTCCCTTGGTCCGACGCCGCCGGCGCCGCCGGTGCCAACGACGGGCAGCCCTCACTGCCTTCCGCGTGGCCCCGACCGAGCCTGCCACGGGTGGACTGTGCAGCACGCCGCCGTCCGTGGCGGTCGAAGGAATCGGACAACAGATCTACCCGATGACGATAGGCGCCGCTTGTGGGCTCGGAGCAAGAGGAGCGACATGACCGCCACCACCGCGCGAGACAGCACGGTCATGGTTCTTCCGTTGCCGAGGACGGTGGTCTTGTGCGCGTCCCGCAGAACAGTTCCTTGCCCGGTGCCGCGTGCTGAGGCAGAGAAGACAGTGCGACGGGGAGGTGCACTGGGTGGCGACGTGATCTCCCGCGAGGTAGTTGAAGCAGTGCCTGACGAGCGAAGCCGGCACTGGCCGCCGAGGACGAAGGTGGCGTGGGCCGCGACGATGCCCACGCCGACGACTTTCAACGAGAGTGAACCCGTCGGCGTCGGTTGCCGCAGCCGCGCGGGGAACGTGGTGCTGAGGGAGATGGGCGCGCTAGGGCATCGGAGGTGCCCAAGGTCGCGGAACGAGGCGTAGGTGCACGGGGACCCTCGCCTCGGGCAGTGGACCAAGACGGCGCGGCGGAGGTACCCGCGCGATGAAGGCGCCCTCCGTGGCCGCAGCGGTCTCCTTGGCGTTCAGCGCCCCTGCGCCGCCGATCCTCCTCCTGCGCCGCCGGCGTTGGCGGCGGCGCAAAGGCACCTGCTCCCTAGAAACTCCCTCCACCGGGGGAGAAGCGGTGCCAGCGATAAGGACCGGAGGTTGGGCGGCACGGCGCGAGGCACGGAGCTCGTGCTCCTCCTCCTCCTCGTCGTCAGAGGTCTCACACTAGCGCCTATGCTTAGGCCTGCCAGTGGAGTAGGGGAAGAGATCGATGTCATCGTCGGAAGCATCCTCGACGGTGACGAGCTCATCCATCCCCCGGCCGTCAGCGGGGGCCGTGGAGGCCACAGAGACCTCGCCCAACAGGACAGCAGTAGGGGACGGGGAAGCTGGGCTGGGGGAAGGCGACGACAAGCTCGAGGCGGAGGGGAGCACTGGGATGACGTCGGGACCCAGCAGGCTCGACGAGCTGGGCGACGATGTCGGGGTGGCGGCCTCCTGGGCCGAGGGCGCGGAGGAGCTGCGCTCGCCGTACCCAACGACGGCCGGCAGTGGGGCAGCAAGGCTCACCGGCGGCGACGGCGCGGACGGCTTCCGCTCCTCCGTCCAGGGCGCAGCCGGTGTCGTGGCGATGGTGCCCAACATCGGTGGAGCTATGGGCGGCCAGGGAGCCCGCAGCGCCCCGGGGGCAGCACCGACGCTGACAACCTCCGGGGTGGGCTCGATGGCAGGCGCGCTCCCAACGGCGATGGCTGGCCCCGGCGGCACCAAGGACAGGTATACAGCCTGCGACGCGCTCCCAACAACGGTGGCTGGCCCCGGCGGCACCAAGGACAGGTATGCAGCCTGCGACGGCGCCCCAGCACCAACACCGGCGGGCACCACCTCCGAGGCGGGCCCGACGGCGTTCCCCCGCCGGATCCGGTCTCCACAGGGGCTGGGGAGGTCGGCATAAAGGATGAAGCAGCGGATCCGGCCATTGCAGCCACGGATCCGGTGGTTGGGCGGGCCTCGACGGCCACCCCATCCTGGATCGGGAGAGGTGTCGGCGCCGCCGGGTCTCCAACTTCGGGAGCAGGAAGGGCAGGGGAGTGGGTGGAGGGCAGAGGAGGGAAGGTGGACGGGAAGGTTGCTGGGGAGGAGGGGTGAGCGGGCGCCGGCAGCGGGGAAGCAGCCGGCGCCGCCGCCGGCGGCGGCGAGCGGCGGCGGCGAGCGCGTCAGGGTGGTAACGGGCGCGAGAGCGTCCTTTTTGAGCAGCTAGTGACTAGAGCAATCATGGTGATACTGTATTATGCTTGCATTATCTGCCTTCCATCTGCAAGATTTGATGTTAGCCAAAATACCTCCGAAAGGTCTGGGTTTGAACGTCTCTTTCTTTTGGCAGCTTTAGATTCACCATGATGAGCACTTTGCTGACAGGAAGTGACCTTCCTTTTACCCTCTGATCATGCAATCGATCCGTCTGCAATCCAACAGATGCAAATAGGGTGTTAAAAGTCGGCTCGGTTGGGGATCCAATAACCTACTGAAACAGAAAGCCGATCTCACTCACAATTTATTAATCTCAGACTCAGAGTAATACCAAGTTTGGTAGCCGGCTCAGATAATTTCGGAACAAAACAGTTAGCGGACATAGCAGATTAAAAAAAGTTGATCTTTTATAGATGGGAATTAAGATGCTGGCGAGTGCTTAGAAAGGGAGGTGCTTACTCAGGGTTGGGGTTTGCCGTCGACGCCGCTGCCGGTCGCGATGCAGGGACATGAGCCGCTGCAGTGACCGTAGCCCCATGGTTGGACGTTGGAGCAGACAACGACACCTCCGTGCCGACGGACCTCTCCGGGAAGAAATCGCGTTTGGCGCCGGCGCCGCCGAGCTCGAGCGGGGCTATTTCTGATGGTACAGACGAGACGAGAGAAACCAAGAGGGGGAAAGACAATCTAAGCAGCCCACTGGGTATGGCCGTAGATTCTGCCAGCAAAGCGCGCAGCCCAGAGAAATGAGGGACAACTAGGCCCAAAATTCTTCTTTCCTTTTTTCCCATCTTTTCGTTTGTGATACTAATATCTGAACTTTTGAAGGCGTTGATACAAGTTGCATGTCGAGATCTGAGGGCCGTTGCATGTTGAATGTTAGCTTCGTCTGAAATTTTCAGCACAACCACTGAGTGCATGGTATCTTGTGCATACTGATTACAGGAATTTATGTACTAGTAGGTGATATAGGGAGAGATGAGGAAAGTCCTCCTATAAAGGCAACAAACGATGTGAATGGCCATATGGATGTGAATGGCGCTGTAAGCATTTTGACACTGCGTTTGCATTAGCACGTTAGTGCATTATAAACTGATGGTGTCCATGCAAATTATGTGCCATTCTTTAATTGAAAATTAGAAACTTTCATCAGGTCATAAGTGCATACATCCAATTGATGCGGTATGAGGAACACTTACTGCATAGAGAAGGCGGAGACGTTTTTTGGAGAATACCTTTATTGCTCAATTGCTACAACGTGATGGAGAGACCCCTGAGATGAAATCCAACTATGGTAAAACTGACTTGATTAAAACACAAGTCGAAAATTATTTAAACGCTCATATGGTAAGCTTCAACACAAATTCTGATAGATGCTACTTTTTTGTTGATTCAATAAATCTATATAAATAATTTTGATATAACCTAATATTGCAGGTGTTCCTATAAATATTGTAACGTATCACTGGTACTTGGCGGTTGTTAATGCTTCAGTTGGCGAGATACATGTTTTGGATTCATTCGGATCACAAATGAAAGACTTTCCAGATCTCGATTCTACGGTATGGCCTAATGATTGATGATATTTCTAAACTCCATAATATCCTCTTCTAAATCTTGGTGTTTTGTTCATAACAGTTAATAGGAATGGAAAGACTAATAAAGCATGTCGTAGCAAAGCATACACAACTGGACCAAACAAAATGGAAATATGGTGTCGATGTGGCATCTTGGCCAAAAAAACATATGATCACCAAAAAGGCGCAAACAGATGGGAAAAATATCATCTATACTTGATGAGTATATGGCATTATATCTGAATCGCTCATATTTATTCTTTTTAAAAAAATTTGCACAGTATAAGTTGTGGGTTGTGGATGCTTAATTATATGGAGTATTGGACTGGAAGCACTTTATCTGACCCTGTTACCCAGGTAATTTCATAGAAATATTCCTATAAATTCGGTTGGTTGGTTAATAATCAGGACTTGTTCATGTTCACGGGATGACATAACGCATTTTAGGTTCAAGCTATCTGTGATATTTGTTTGACGAGATTTTATACAAATTTCTCTAGTTTGCATGTATATTTAATTGTAAGTGCTATTATAAAGAAAAATAGGAAGCAAATTGCATCATGCTCGGAGTGTGAGAGCTAATGCATAGTGCTCCTTTTGGTCACATTTGCTAAACCCAAGAAGCTAGCAACCTTTGTACACGTAGCACAGGGCCATGCATGCATGTATATGTGCCTTGACGTGGAGTTGCAGAGGCTAGTATGTATACGACCTGAACCGGCTGTAGAGTTCATACGTACGCTGTTCCATATCGTGTAATTTTGTAAAGATTATGTGCCAGCTTGTAAGATGATATGCCGGCAAGAGGTACCTCTAAGGGTCCTCGGGTGTTTCATATATATAGGTAGACAACAGGGTTACATGAGTTGTTACAACACGAAACTCTACAAATCCTAACCATACACGTGAGACTCAATCCTCACGGTTACATACTCTACCATATATGATTACAACTACCATAGGTAGAATCCTTATCCTCTAACATCCTCCCTCAATCTCAGCCACTCACAAGGTTGAGATTGTATCTGAACTCTTTCAATTTGGACGCTGAAATAGGTTTGGTGAAGCCATCAGCAACTTGATCACCTGTACTGATAAACCTGATGTCCAAGAGCTTCTGTGCTACTCTTTCACGAACAAAGTGAAAATCAATTTCAATATGCTTTGTTCTAGCATGAAAGACTGGATTAGCAGACAAATATTTAGCCCCAATATTGTCACACCACAGCCTTGCGACAGGGGAGTGTGGAACACCAAGCTCAGTCAATAATCTCTGAATCCACATCATCTCAGCTGTTGCATTTGCCAAGGCCTTGTACTCAGCTTCAGTGCTAGAACGAGAGACAGTAGGCTGTTTGCGAGCACTCCAAGAAACTAGATTGGGACCAAGAAACACAGCAAAACCCCCTGTAGAGCGCCTATCATCAACACGGCCTGCCCAATCTGCATCAGAGAATGCACTGACAAGCATAGAGCTAGATTTCCTCAGCTTCAAGCCCATGGTAAGTGTACCTTTAACATAGCGCAAAATCCTTTTTACTGCACTCCAATGAACCGTCGTTGGAGAGTGAAGGAACTGACAAACCTTATTGACAGCAAACGAAAGATCAGGCCTGGTGAGAGTCAAATACTGAAGTGCACCGACCACACTTCTATATTTTGTAGAATCATCTTCCCCAAGGCGATCACCTGCTGTGAGACTAAGCTTCTCAGTAACAGAAATTGGTGTATCAACAGGATTACAACTCCACATATTGGCACGCTTGAGAATATCAGTGGCATATCTCTGCTGCTTTAGAACAAGAGCATCATTGGCACGGTTTACCTCAATACCCAGAAAGTAGTGGAGATCACCTAGATCCTTAAGAGCAAAGTCGGCTTCAAGATCTTTGAGCAGTGCCTTAGTTGCTGCTGAAGAATTGCTAGCCACAATAATGTCATCGACATAGACTAAAACAAACATAGTGACTGCTCCTTTGTTGTAGAAAAACAATGAAGTATCTCCCTTGGAAGGTGTAAACCCTAGCCGAATAAGCTTGCCACACAAACGAGCATACCAAGCATGAGGAGCTTGTTTGAGTCCATATAGCGCCTTGTCAAGCTTGCACACATAGGTGGGATGGTGCTTGTCTTCATAGCCTAGAGGTTGTCTCATATACACCTCTTCCTCAAGGACACCATGAAGAAACGCATTCTGCACATCAAGCTGACGCAATGACCAACCTCTGGATACTGCTATAGATAGGACCGTCGAATTGTCGCTGCCTTGACAACCGGACTAAATGTATCCTCATAATCAATACCATAGTGTTGTTTGTACCCCTTCGCAACAAGCCGAGCTTTGTATCGATCAACAGTACCATCTGCCTTCCGCTTGACTTTATACACCCATTTGCAATCAGTGATATTCTTGTGTTTAGGAACTGGAACCAAATGCCAAGTTTTATTGTCCATCAATGCACCATACTCGGTGTCCATGGCCGAAACCCATCGAGGATCTTGCAAAGCAATCTTGACACTAGCTGGTTCATCGGCTTCAACTTTGCTGTGGAGTCCCCAACGTATTGTTCCATCGGTGAATTGCTTTGGTTTTGATATCCCATGCTGAAGCCTCGTACGCGGGTGAGGAGGAGACGGTTGATTCTCTGGTGCTGGAGCTGCAGTAGGAGAGGCCTCAGGCGGAGCAGCCAGACTAGATCCAGGAAGAACGGAGGAGTCTTGGGGCTGTGGATCCACTACGGCTGCGGCGTGCGGCGACGGCGGTGCAGAAGATCCACCGGCCACAGCAGCGCCCGTGTCGGATTGTTGTGTCGGCGGCGCACCCGACACGGGCGGAGACGCGCCTGAAGCTGAATCCGAGGTGGATTCGCTGGCGACGTGGGGAACCGATCCCGAGGGGGATCCGCCGGCGGAGTCAGTACGAGAAGGCAGAGAATCGCCTCCAGTTCCCGCGCCTCCGTTGTCGCGATGTGGGCGCATGAAATAGCGCCCGGACGAGCCCGTCGCTGCATCTTTTTCAATGGAATTTTCACCTGCGAGATCCACAACACCAGGAGAACTAGGCATAGCATTAGTGGGGTCAGTATTAACCAAGCATTGATCATGAACGTTTGCATTCCCAAAAGAAGGTGATGGATTTTTAAGTGGATCTGGAAGAAGCTCAAGCTCGGCGCGAAGACGAGCACCGGCGTTCGGATGGAGTTGTGAAAAAGGATAGACAGTTTCATCAAAAACAACATCGCGTGAAACATAGACACGACCGATAGAGGGATCTAGGCACTTAAAACCTTTATGGAGATTACTATAGCCAAGGAAAACACAATGTTGGGACCGAAACTGGACTTTCTTGGTATTGTAGGGTCTCAAATTAGGCCAAACCGCACAACCAAAAGTACGGAGAAACGAGTAAACAGGTGAAGTGCCAAGAAGAGGATCAAACGGTGTATCATTGTTAATGACTCGAGATGGGAGACGATTAATGATAAAAACTGCGGTCAAAAAGGCTTCATCCCAAAACTTGAGAGGCATAGATGCATGAGCAAGTAGAGAAAGACCTACTTCAACAATGTGACGATGCTTGCGTTCTGCAGAACCATTCTGCTGATGTGCATGTGGGCAGGAGACATGGTGAGCAATACCTAGGCGCTTAAGAAGAGTATTGAGGGATTGATACTCTCCTCCCCAATCTGATTGGATGGCAAGAATTTTGTGATTATATTGTCGCTCGACCATGTTTTGGAAATCACAGAAACATTGAAAAACTTCAAACTTGAAACGTAACAGATATATCCAAGTGAATTTGCTGAAATCATCAATGAAACTAACATAGTATGAGTGCCGACCCACCGAAGTTGGTGCCGGTCCCCAAACATCAGAGAACACAAGCTCAAAAGGTTTTGAAGAGACACTATTTGACTTTGGATAGGGTAATTGATGGCTCTTTCCCATCTGACAAGCATCACAAAGCACACCGACATTGTTTGACTCACTAGTGAAAGATAACTTATGACGACTAAGAATACTCTTGACAATAGATGACGAGGCATGTCCTAAACGACTATGCCACAACGAAGTAGATGCTTTGACGACACCAAGGACTTGTTTATTGGATGGATGCTGGTGTGGTGGAAGGGGCGGTTTCAAAGGATAGAGGCCACCCTCACATCGTCCTTCGAGGAGTGTCTTCCTCGTCACCTGTTCCTTGAGAGAAAAAGAGTTTGGATGAAGCTCAAGGTAAGCATTGTTATCTTTAACTAGACGATGGGCAGAAATAAGATTTTTGTTTGCACTAGGCACATGAAGAATATTATGAAGATGAACATCACGAACAGGGGAATGTAAAACACTATGACCAATGTGGTTAATATGCATACCTGTGGCAGAACCTCCTAAGTAATATGGCCCACATGCACTAATCTTTGTCTTAACAGACCTCAGATTACTATGCATGTGTTCCACACAACTTAACAAGCTCGTCGGGTGTCCTCGGGAAACCCGAATCATCCACGAATCTTTCGAACCGGATCGATCATTATAAGAGACATTGCAGTATTACAACAATTTTATGTAAATAAATTATATCGAGTAAAAGTGCGGAAGTATTATGATAACATAAGTTTACAAATCATTTATAAATAAAACTT
Source organism: Themeda triandra (assembly GCA_018135685.1). Classification (NCBI taxonomy): domain Eukaryota; kingdom Viridiplantae; phylum Streptophyta; class Magnoliopsida; order Poales; family Poaceae; genus Themeda; species Themeda triandra. The sequence continues at coordinate 60,514 of JAENPR010002121.1, forward strand.
TACAATAATAAGCTATGTTGATTACAACCATAGTAGTGGAATACCATTACTTAACTTTATGATTCACCAAAACGTAGTGCTCGCCCAGAGCCAAACAAACTACTCGACGTCCTCACTTGACGGACACACCGCAACAAGGGTAGAACAAACCCCGAGTACAAAAGTACTCCGCAAGACTTACCCGACGAAAAGAGGGGAGAAGACTCGGGAATGAAGGCCGGATAGGACAAGGTAAGGCTTAGCAAAGAATCAAAGTATTTTGCGAAAAGCACTAAACTAGTTTCAACCTCAAGTTTTACTTTCCGGATTAGTCATTAGATTCTAAGGTGAGCCTAGTCTAGCTTGATTACGACAGATCAAGATAAATCACGGAGATCACATTCTTAGTCTTTCAACAAAATTCCTTCAAGTTCCATAAGTTACTACGATGCAGTCGGGTGATCGAGTCTCCATAACCGAGGAGCAACGACGATTCGAATCGATTATACCCAGCTGGGGATCCCTAATCACACGATATATGTAGAACCACATCTTGCATATATCAACCTTCACTCAGATCTTCCAAAACCAACCCGGGTCTGCGCCACCCGAGAATACTGTACGCCTCAAATCCAGGACCAAGCCCACGAGGGTAACTCGTATTCCCGCCATCTCTCCACTCCCGGCGCAGCGGTTATCCGTTCGATGATGGAATAGCCGGGGTCTTAGGCTTACCATAGTATGTGATTAGTTGCAAGGCTCGAACCACAGCGGCCCTACAACGATACGGTCCTTAATCGACACAATCCGGAAACACTACATCCCTAACCCGGATGCAAGTTACCCGACCGGTCTCAACTTCATTAAAAGATGTAATGAGATCCAGACAGGCGTTACATCGAAACGTCTTTCGACGCAATCCAACCGTCGATCAAAGGTAGCATTCTTTGAGTAACAAAAACTTTACCGACAGTGGTAAGCACTTCCTTTTGAAAATATTTTCGAAATCCGAACTAAATTAGCAAGGCTAAGCATTGTTACGTATTTTCAATCAAAACGGTTTCAAGGATGACGTTGGAATAATCAAGGTAGTTAATGCGTCAAGTAGGTGATCACTCAACTCCTATTACTTAATGCGGTACATAATCAAGTGATAAACTTTTGCAAATTCAAGGAATTGGTTGATGGATCCGGGGCTTGCCTCGAAAGTCGGTGTAGACGTTCTTCAACGACGTATCACGGAAGTTACGACCAGTCACCATAGATGAAATGACCTTCTCGGGGTGAATTGACCCGACAATAATTCCCACGAAACTAGATCGATGGACTCTCCTCGACCACGGGACTACACGGGGTAAATAAAATGCTTCAACATGATGAAATATAAAATATGATGCTCGACGAAGCATAAAGAAGATTAAAGACAAGCGCAAACAATTAATTAAAGTGCCGAAGGTCATTAGGGTTGATGACCTAGGGTCTTCACTCAAATCCAAAGTCAAACAATTAATTAATTAACTAAGGAAATTAAATCCTAAAACAAAAGTTGTCAAATTGATTTTAAAAATTAATTTTAAGTAGCTTATATCAAAAACAGTGCACCAATAAATTTTCATGATTTTTGGATAAATAAATAAATTACTAAAAATCGAGAAGACTCACTTTTTAATTAAAAGAGCTAATTTTTGAACATATCAAAACTACTCAAAATTGGCATTTTAAATTTTTACTAGGCAGAGAATACCATAAAGAGCTTTCACAAAAATTTTCAGAATTTTTGGAGCTACCAATAATTACTTATGAAATAAACAAAAAGCAATACTATTCACCAATCTCGGAAAAGAATAAAACAAAGAAAAAGAAGAAGATCGGCTTGGGCCGATTCGGCCCAAGTCGGTCCAAGACCGTGGGAAAGTCGGCCCGAGCATAAACAAGGCCGGCCCGGCGGCGGCCCTCGGGCTAGGGCTGGCCTGGCTTGGCGGCTTTGCAAAAAGAAGCCTTGAGTTTTCACCAAATTACGAGATAGGTCCAAAACGATATCGCCCACTATTCATATGTGTCATGCATGTTTGCAACTAGGCCCCGGGTTTTACTAATTCTTGCGACCGGTCCCCGCGTGGTTCTACGGAGGAGCAATGGCCGGCCGGCTCGATCCCGCCGGCGGCGAGGTCCCGGACGGCGGCAAGAGCACGGACGTGACCTACATGGCAAGGCGATCTGGCTGGGGTGGCTATTACGACGGCGGAGACTCGGCGCCATGCTCGTCGGCGGCGGCGGCGAACATGGTGGCGCGGCGCGCGGCTAGCTGGAGGCTGCGGTGCGCCGAGGCAAAATTGACGACATGGGTGGCACCGGTGAGTCGAGGCGAAACCGGTGCTCACCTTGGTTGAGGTAGAGGCAAAGCGGAGCGGGGAGGCGGACGGCAATGGCGGCTCGGCGAGTTCCGACGGCGGCAACGTCGACGTTCCGGCGCTACCGGAGACCGAGGAGTGAACCAAGAGGCGCATAAGAGGAAGTAGAGCATGGTGAGCATGAAGGTGCATTCAAAGATGAAAAATGGCGACGACGAAGGCGCCAACGGTGGCGCGGCTTCGCGGAGCGGTTGCGGACGGGAAGAAGATAACGGCGCACGGGTTCGCTAGGCGGTGCGGCGGCGCTATAAGGCTCGTGGGTTCAGCGAGCCGAGGCGGAACGGTGGCGGTGAAAATGGAAGTCGAAGCAACCGACGGCGACGAATTTGGCGGCGGAGCTCAAGGCGACGATGGCGTCGGCGGCGCGTAAGAAAAGGCGAGAGGAGAGGAGAAAAGGGGCTTGGCCGCCGCTTTAAGGCGCGAGACGGCGAATGGAGAGGCGACACGAGGCGCGAAGCTTCTAGCGCGGCTATGCGCGGCGGCCGGCGACAAGCCGGCATGGCGGCGGTGACCAAGAACGAGAGGGAGGAGGAGGACGATGATGACGTCGGCGACACCGTAGCATGGACAGATCTTTCTGAATTTTGCAAATTACTCCCAAAAATTGAACTGTACTCGAAAAATTCCAAAAACAACCTTGGCCTAATTTTTCATTCTCTACAACTTTCTCAACTGGCACATTTTCAAATTTTGCAAGGAAAATTGAATTTGAATCAAATTTTGAAAAGGGAACAAAAACCCTAGGATGAAATATTTGAAATTACTTTGGATTTTTCTAAAGAACTTGAAAAACTCCAAAACTATGGAAAACTCAACTTTTCAAACTGCACATTTTCTCCAAAAGATGTTTTTCCAAAATATGCATAGTTTTTGAATTATGGTTTGAAATTGAAAAGGGGACAACTGTCGGAAAACCGTATTTTCAAAATTGTTTGAAATTCTTTTTGAAAACTTGAAAAACTTTGTTCACCAACATTGTAGGTCTCATCAAGCCCTACAATATTGCTTTTTGGACCAACCCCAAATTCTTTATAGATTTTGAGCTAGAGAAAAGGGGGTAAAACGGAGTTTGTCGGAAACGGGGTTTTCGAAATGAAATCGCGTTTGATCGAGCCGACACACCTCTAGGCTATCAAAGGCAGTAACAAACATTATCTCAAAGGCACAATCAACCTAGAATATAAATCTTGTTTTAGTGAATGCATATCGGGGTTAACCTAACATGGATGATTTGCAATGATTATGATGCCATGTCGGGTTTTAGTTTACCGTAACATCGAGATGTTACTGACCCTTCCTTAAAGAAATCTCGTCCCGAGATTTAAAGCCTTGGGTTAGGTAATGGAAAAGGAAATGTGTCAAGCAACACATATTCAAACAAGGACATAAGGAAAGGGGTTTTTACAACTCACACTAGAATAGTTATAACTCATAGAGGGAATTATAACTTAGATAGAAGCATAGAACTCCGGAAAATTTTCTCGAGATATTCCTCGAGACTCCCAAGTAGCTTCTTCTTCCGAGTGACGTTCCCACCGTATCTTGTACCACTTGATTGTTTTGCTTCGGGTGACACGATCTTTCTGATCTAGAACCCTGATAGGATACTCTGAATAAGTTAAATCAGGTGCAAGTTCAATCCCTTCAACATCAACAATTTTGTCGTGGTCGAAGACACTTCTTGAGTTGTGACGCATGAAATACATTGTGTACCGCGACAACTGTTCGGAAGCGCAAACGGTATGCTACCTTCCCACATTTTGCCAAAATTTGAAAGGGACCAATGTAACGAGGTGCTAATTTGCCTTTAACTCCAAAGCGGCCGACTCCCTTCATGGGTGATACTTTCGATATACATAATCTCCTTTGGCAAACATTAGAGCTCGACGCCTCTTATCTCGCATAACTTTTACGTCGAGATTGAGCTACTTTCAATTTGTTCTCAGACTGTCTAACCTTTTCTTCGTCTCTTTCACAAGATCAACCCCGAAAAACCATCTTTCTCCGGGTTCGACCGGTTTAATGGAGCCCGACATCTCGCGACCATATAGTGCTTCAAATGGTGCCATCTTGATACTTTCTTGATAACCGTTGTTGTAAGAGAACTCGCTAATGGTAAACATTCATCCCACTTTTCTCGGAAAATTCAATACACAAGACCTCAACATGTCTTCAAGAATCGATTGACTCTTTACGTCGACCATCGATCGTGGATGATAGGTGAGCTATAAAGAGATTTGGTGCCCATTGCCTTATGGAATTGCTTCCAAAACCGTGAGACAAATTGTGTACCCCTATCGGAAACAATAGTCCTTGGTACCCCATGAAGGCTTAAGATTCGTGTAATATATAACTTAGCATATGTTAAAGCGAATGATCTGTCTTGACTCGGAATAAAATGAGCGACTTTGTGAGTCGATCCACAATAACCGAGATGGAATCAAATCCTCTTGATGTCTTGGGTAAGCCCACTATAAAATCCATGCGATATCTTCCCACTTCCAAGCGGGAATAGGCAATGGTTGCAATTCTCCAAAGCGAGACTTTAAGTGCACGGACTTTCACTTTTTGACAAGTGTCACATCGCGACATATCGAGCAATTTCTATCTTCATTCTTGGAATAAATCAAGATATTATCGGTGAGGACCACCACAAAGCGATCAAGTTCTGGCATGAACACCGAGTTCATCAAATATAAGAAATGAGCTTGTGCATTTGCAAGTCCAAAAGACATAACCAGATACTCATACGAGACCATATCTAGTTGTGAATGCGTCTTTGAAATATCTTCGGGACGAATCTTGATCGATGATAACCAGATTGAAGATCGATCTTTGAAAACACTTTCGCTCTGTCAATTGATCTAAGAGCAGATCAATACGAGGCTGAGGATACTTATTTTTGATAGTCACTTCATTCAATGGACGATAGTCAACACACAACCTCAAGGTTTTATCTTTCTTCTTTACAAAGATGGCTGGACAACCCCAAGATGAACTACGTGTCCGATAAAACCTTTATTAAGCAATTCTTTCAACCGAGCTTTAAGTTTGCTAGTTTCGGTGGTGCCATTCTATATGCTCTTCGGATATTGGGGCGTCGGGCTTCAACTCAATCGCAAACTCCACATCTCTATCCGGAGGTATACCGGGTAACTCATCGGGAAATACATGGGAAATCTTTAACTACAAGGATATCTCGAATCTCCTTCACGAGAGGTTGCATAAATTCTCTTGACTCGCCCTCTTAGGAGTTGGGAATTGAATAAGCAACTGCGACTTGCCATCGATAAATTCACTTTTATAGTCCGGTTCGGGGTATCAATAATAGCTCCTCGCCGATTCATCCAGTTCATACCTAGGATCACATCTATATCCCGATCCTTTAGAACAATCATTGATGTGGGAAAGATATGCCCACCCAATTCTATGGGTACCGATGTACCATTTCCTTAGTACACATACGCCCTCCGTGTGGCTTGAATAAAGAAATTTTCTTTTGTTTCTCCAATTGGGATCTCATGCTTCATAACAAATGTCCGATTGATGAATGTATGGGATGCTCCGAGTCAAAAAGTATAAATCTTTGAGTGATTGGCAACTTGGAACATACCCATCAAAATAGGCTCTCCCTCGGGAATATTACCGGTTTGCGTGTAAAAGACACGTCCAATTTTCTTCTTACTTTGACTCTTGTTGTTGATTCCGATGTGACACGAAGTACTTGGAACATTGGAATTGTTCTGGTTTGGATGTGGACAGCCCCTTATAGAGTGACCAGACTTTCCACAATTGTAACATGGGTAGTTACATGTATTTGTAAAGTGGGTTTTCGAACGCTAGGAGGATTCGGGGCGTGGATAAGAAAGAGCCGCAACGGGACGGACAAGTGCCTCTTGCGGGACTTGATCTTGGGACTGGATGATAAGGAGTATGAAAATGATTTACAGGATGACGGATTATCTTCGGGCGCTTAGGCTTACCGCCTCGAGGATTCAAGTATTGAGCCTTCTTCTTCTTGGCCTTACGGGTGCTTACGATTAACAGCTTCGCAAGTGATAGCAATATCAACTGTCTCGTAAAATGTAGTATTAAGAGTAGCACTAGAAATCATCATACGAGATCTTACTATCCAGACCCCTCAAGAAGTAACCCTTCTTTTTATCATACGTATCAACATACTCGTGTGCATCTTGGGATAAGTGATTAAACTCACTCACATACGTCGACGGACATATCACCTTGTTGTAAAGATAAAAATTCTTCCTTCTTAACTTTCATAACACCTTGTGAAACATAATGAGTGCGGAAAGCTTCACGAAACTCGTCCATGTGATACGATGACCGGTGGGTTGTATGGCAACAAGATTTTCCCACCAAGCCACCGCAGCACCTCTCAGTTTGTTGAGCCGCAAATAGTGGCTTCGAACTTCGTACAAGGAATGAGATCAAACTTTTGCCGCATGGTGCGGAGCCAATAATCGGCTTCAAGAGGTTCATCTGCTTTGGTGAAAACCGGTGGATGAGTGGATGCAAAATCAAAATACGTGACCTCATCACCATTATTCCGACCACGATTACCCCGAGTGATATTCAGTTCGAGCTAGAATAGTTGTAGCATTGACCGTAGCGGCAAGGGTATCGATCAACCGGGTTGAACTTGGTGGAGGATTGGAATCATCACCCCATTTTGAGAAATCCCAAAGAAGCATCGGATGCTCGGGTATGAACAGCATCGGTGAATAACAAGCCAAACTTTAAACTCGAGCTTTCAAAGCAAAAGATAGGATCAAGATTAAAGAATAGATAGGTGGGATCGAAGGCTAGCGGGGAATAGGATTGGTACTACCTAACCCAATTCACATTAAGAGGGAAAGTATTTATTAACAGGTTAATTAAGCATGATGCATGAACGGACCTACGTTCTAAGCTTAAAAGACTTTAATGTAACACATACTTAAAAGTAAACTTTTATAAATAGGGCATTATAACATGATATTCCACCATAAACTTTGAAACATGACTAGAGGGCTATAGAAGTGAGCATAGGTAAGAGATAAGCAATTTGGACCAAAATAGTCAAGTTAAATTTTTATTAGATCCAAAACATTTTGAAGTTTTCGCAAGGAATACTACAATAGCTCTGGAATAACGATCCGGCTCTGATACCAGCTGTGGCAGAACCTCCTAAGTAATATGGCCCACATGCACTAATCTTTGTCTTAACAGACCTCAGATTACTATGCATGTGTTCCACACAACTTAACAAGCTCTGTCGGGTGTCCTCGGGAAACCCGAATCATCCACGAATCTTTCGAACTGGATCGATCATTATAAGAGACATTGCAGTATTACAACAATTTTATGTAAATAAATTATATCAGAGTAAAAGTGCGGAAGTATTATGATAACATAAGTTTACAAATCATTTATAAATAAAACTTTACAATAATAAGCTATGTTGATTACAACCATAGTAGTGGAATACCATTACTTAACTTTATGATTCACCAAAACGTAGTGCTCGCCCAGAGCCAAACAAACTACTCGACGTCCTCACTTGACGGACACACCGCAACAAGGGTAGAACAAACCCCGAGTACAAAAGTACTCCGCAAGACTTACCCGACGAAAAAGAGGGGAGAAGACTCGGGAATGAAGGCCGAGATAGGACAAGGTAAGGCTTAGCAAAGAATCAAAGTATTTTGCGAGAAAAGCACTAAACTAGTTTCAACCTCAAGTTTTACTTTCCAGATTAGTCATTAGATTCTAAGGTGAGCCTAGTCTAGCTTGATTACGCAGATCAAGATAAATCACGGAGATCACATTCTTAGTCTTTCAACAAAATTCCTTCAAGTTCCATAAGTTACTACGATGCGGGTCGTGTGATCGAGTCTCCATAACCGAGGAGCAACGACGATTCGAATCGATTATACCCACCGGGATCCCTAATCACACGATATATGTAGAACCACATCTTGCATATATCAACCTTCACTCGATCTTCCAAAACCAACCGGGTCTGCGCCACCCGAGAATACCGTACGCCTCAAATCCAGGACCAAGCCCACGAGGGTAACTCGTATTCCCGCCATCTCTCCACTCCCGGTGCGCAGCTTATCCGTTCGATGATGGAATAGCCGGGGTCTTAGGCTTACCATAGTATGTGATTAGTTGCAAGGCTCGAACCACGGGCGGCCCTACAACGATACGGTCCTTAATCGACACAGTCGGAAACACTACATCCCTAACCCAGATGCAAGTTACCCGACCGGTCTCAACTTCATTAAAAGATGTAACAGATCCAGACAGGGCGTTACATCGAAACGTCTTTCGACGCAATCCAACCGTCTGATCAAAGGTAGCATTGCTGAGTAACAAAAACTTTACCGACAGGGTAAGCACTTCCTTTTGAAAATATTTTCGAAATCCGAACTAAATTAGCAAGGCTAAGCATTGTTACGTATTTTCAATCAAAACGGTTTCAAGGATGACGTTGGAATAATCAAGGTAGTTAATGCGTCAAGTAGGTGATCACTCAACTCCTATTACTTAATGCAGCGGTACATAATCAAGTGATAAACTTTTGCAAATTCAAGGAATTGGTTGATGGATCCGGGGCTTGCCTCGAAAGTCGGTGTAGACGTTCTTCAACGACGTATCTGGAAGTTACGACCAGTCACCATAGATGAAATGACCTTCTCAGGGACTGAATTGACCCGACAATAATTCCCACAGAAACTAGATCGACTGGACTCTCCTCGACCACGGGACTACACGGGGTAAATAAAATGCTTCAACATGATGAAATATAAAATATGATGCTCGACAGAAGCATAAAGAAGATTAAAGACAAGCGCAAACAATTAATTAAAGTGCCGAAGGTCATTAGGGTTGATGACCTAGGGTCTTCACTCAAATCCAAAGTCAAACAATTAATTAATTAACTAAGGAAATTAAATCCTAAAACAAAAGTTGTCAAATTGATTTTAAAAATTAATTTTAAGTAGCTTATATCAAAAACAGTGCACCAATAAATTTTCATGATTTTTGGATAAATAAATAAATTACTAAAAATCGAGAAGACTCACTTTTTAATTAAAAGAGCTAATTTTTGAACATATCAAAACTACTCAAAATTGGCATTTTAAATTTTTACTAGGCAGAGAATACCATAAAGAGCTTTCACAAAAATTTTCAGAATTTTTGGAGCTACCAATAATTACTTATGAAATAAACAAAAAGCAATACTATTCACCAATCCCGGAAAAGAATAAAACAAAGAAAAAGAAGAAGATCGGCTTGGGCCGATTCGGCCCAAGTCGGTCCAAAGACCGTGGGAAAGTCGGCCCAGAGCATAAACAGGCCGGCCCCCGGCGGAAAGCCGGCCGGCCCGGCGGCGGCGGCCGGGCCTCGGCTTGGCGCTTTGCAAAAGAAGCCTTGAGTTTTCACCAAATTACGTATAGGTCCAAAACGATATCGCCCACTATTCATATGTGTCATGCATGTTTGCAACTAGGCCCCGGGGTTTTACTAATTCTTCTTTTGCCGACCGGTCCCCGCGTGGTTCTACAGAGGAGCAATGGCCCGGCCGCTCGATCCCGCCGGCGGCGAGGTCCCGGACGGCGGCAAGAGCACGGACGTGACCTACATGGCAAGGCGATCCGGGGTCGGGGTGGCTATTACGACGGCGGAGACTCGGCGCCATGCTCGTCGGCGGCGGCGGCGGCGAACATGGTGGCGCGGCGCGCGGCTAGCCGGAGATCGGTGCGCCCGAGGCAAAATTGACGACATGGGTGGCACCGGTGAGTCGAGGCGAAACCGGTGCTCACCTTGGTTGAGGTAGAGGCAAAGCGGAGCAGAGGCCGGACGGCAATGGCGGCTCGGCGGCGAGTTCCGACGGCGGCAACGTCGACGTTCCGGCGCTACCTCGGAGACCGGGGAGTGAACCAAGAGGCGCATAAGAGGAAGTAGAGCATGGTGAGCATGAAGGTGCATTCAAAGATGAAAAATGACGACGACGAAGGCCGCCAACGGTGGCGCGGCTTCGGCGGGAGCGGTTGCCGGACGGGGAAGAAGATAACGGCGCACGGGTTCGCTAGGCGGTGCGAGGCGGCGCTATAAGGCTCGTGGGTTCGCAGCAGCGAGGCGGAACCGGTGGCGGTGAAAATGGAAGTCGAAGCAACCGACGGCGACGAATTTGGCGGCGGAGCTCAAGGCGACGATGGCGTCGGCGGCGCGAAGAAAAGCGAGAGGAGAGGAGAAAAGGGGCTTGGCCGGCCGCTTTAAGGCGCAGAGACGGCGAATGGAGAGGCGACACGAGGGCAGCGAAGCTTCTAGCGCGGCTATGCGGCAAGGCGGCCGGCGGCGACAAGCCGGCATGGCGGCGGTGACCAAGAATGAGGGAGGAGGAGGACGATGATGACGCGCCGACACCGTAGCATGGACAGATCTTTCTGAATTTTGCAAATTACTCCCAAAAATTGAACTGTACTCGAAAAATTCCAAAAACAACCTTGGCCTAATTTTTCATTCTCTACAACTTTCTCAACTGGCACATTTTCAAATTTTGCAAGGAAAATTGAATTTGAATCAAATTTTGAAAAGGGAACAAAAACCCTAGGATGAAATATTTGAAATTACTTTGGATTTTTCTAAAGAACTTGAAAAACTCCAAAACTATGGAAAACTCAACTTTTCAAACTGCACATTTTCTCCAAAAGATGTTTTTCCAAAATATGCATAGTTTTTGAATTATGGTTTGAAATTGAAAAGGGGACAACTCGTCGGAAAACCGTATTTTCAAAATTGTTTGAAATTCTTTTGAAAACTTGAAAAACTTTGTTCACCAACATTGTAGGTCTCATCAAGCCCTACAATATTGCTTTTTGGACCAACCCCAAATTCTTTATAGATTTTGAGCTAGAGAAAAGGGGGTAAAACGGAGTTTGTCGGAAATGAGGTTTTCGAAATGAAATCGCGTTTGATCGAGCCGACACACCTCTAGGCTATCAAAGGCAGTAACAAACATTATCTCAAAGGCACAATCAACCTAGAATATAAATCTTGTTTTAGTGAATGCATATCGTGGTTAACCTAACATGGATGATTTGCAATGATTATGATGCCATGTCAGGTTTTAGTTTACCGTAACATCAGAGATGTTACAATACCTGCCCCATTAGCCGTGAGGACCTGTTCTCCACCGCGATACTTGTCGCGGAACGAGAGCTTCTCCAACTCACCGGTTATGTGATCCGTTGCACCAGAATCAACATACCAGTTTGTATCAACACCGTAGGAGGCGGTGCTAGCCGACGATGCACTCTTCTGCGGCGGCCCGGTGAAGTTGGTGTCAAAGCGCTTGAAGCAGCGCACCACCGTGTGTCCTTCCTTGCCGCAGAGTTGACAGAAGACGCCTTGGAGGAAGTTACGGCCACCGCCGCCTCCTCCGCTGTTCCCAGCATTGCCACAACCACCATTGCCGTGGCCACCGCCACCACAGCGGAAACCACCACGGCCACCATCGCCGCGGTTGGAGTTGCGCTGCTGGTTGGAGTTGCCCCCACGGCCGCCCTTGGCGGCGACGTTTGCAGAATACTGCGATGCGTCGGTATTGATCTCCCGACGCTGCTCAAACGCCACGAACTGAGCATACAGCTCGTTGACACTGATAGGCTCAACACGTGAGGCCACGGCGGAGATGACAGATTCAAACTCCTCACCAAGGCCGGTGATGATGAACGTGACGAGCTCTTCATCTTCGAGTTTGCGACCCGCCGACGCCATGTCGTCAGCGAGTCCCTTCATCTTCACGAAGTATTCGGCCACGAGTGGACGCACCCTTGGACGACGTGGCCAGCGCAATGCGCGTAGACATGATGCGCGCCCTAGATTGGGACGCATGGAGCTCTTGGATCGCCTTCCACAGATCCTTTGCGGTGGTTGAAGTAGCAACTTGACCGAAGATCTCCTTCGAGAGCGAGGAGAAGAGATAGCTGAGTACAATCTGATCCTCAGCTACCCACTTTTCATATGCAGGGTTGGGCGGCGGCTCGGTCTTGGCAGATTCAGAAGTCGACGTGACTTCAAGGAAGGCAGCCGGCGGCGCGGCGGTGGGCAGAATATAACCACCCAGGCGAGCACCCTTGAGAGCTGATGAAACGGTGGCGTACCACATATTGTAATTGCCCCGAGTCAATTTCTCGGAGACAACAGGAAGAAGGCCAAAGGCCAGAGGCGCGGCGGCGGAGTCAGCCATGGGTGCTGCGAGAGCTTGGAGATTGGATCGATTCCTTTAGGAGATGGAGGCTGATACCATGTAAGATGATATGCCGGCAAGAGGTACCTCTAAGGGTCCTCGGGTGTTTCATATATATAGGTAGACAACAGGGTTACATGAGTTGTTGCAACAGGAAACTCTACAAATCCTAACCATACACGTGAGACTCAATCCTCACGGTTACATACTCTACCATATATGATTACAACTACCATAGGTAGAATCCTTATCCTCTAACACAGCTGAGTCTATGAGATGCCGGTGCAAGGTTTCTAGAACTTTCTGGAACCTTAGCCAGGGGCACATATATACGACACGACGTGGCTCCCTGAGTAGTCCAAACATTCTACAAGGTCTCGTCGTTGGCATATAATACTGCAGGTAGATGCGTATGTTGATCACCGGGCGGTATACTTCGATCTATACTGGCCGCAAACCATCCATGCATTTGTATACATCTTGCTTGCCACAGATCGATTACCCAATCGCACCCCACCTTGCCAGGTCCATGTGTCATGGACTGCACGGGGAAAAAGCTAATCGGATTGGGTCCCAAATAGAGTGACCGGTCGCGGCTGTATACGAGTATATATGCGCCCAACAAATATCTTATTGATCTTCTAGAAGTGCCTGCTCTATCTGGCGTATGAAGGGGCCAGCTCCAGAGATCTCGCGCGGCAGAACCTGGCGGCGCGCGTGGGGGTATCTGCGTCCCACCACAACCCTACTTGTTGGCCTATAAAAGCAACCCCTGGGCACCACGAAGAAGGGAGGAGACTTCAAGCGACGAGCGCCGCCAGGCTGCTCGCGAGACGGCTGCACGCCTGCTGTGCTGCGCTGAGGAGCACCAAGGGGATGACGCCCGGCTCATTGGATCAGCCGCCGCCATGGCGCTATCCATCTGGAGCACGGAGCGGATGACGAAGGATCAAGAAGGCAGCCGCCGCTATGGCGCCGACGAGGCAGATGTGGCCTGCTGGCCTCAACCCACGTCCGTGACGCCATAGGCCGGCGTCTACACGTCCCTGCTGTGTGGAGACAAACGTAGATCACCGATGAGCCACACACGTGATAGAATCATGCCCGGCAGGTTGAATCGCTGGAGCAGCCAAAGGCAGGCAGCAGGCCGCCGCCGCCGCTGCCAAGATGGCACCGCCGCCGGCCAACATCCAGATTCATCCACGAGCAGGCCATGGTCAAGAGGGCGACGCGGAGGACTTCTTCGCAAGTCCGCAGCCAGCGATGCGATGATAGAGTGCTGGCTTGGTTCAGCCTGCACTTGTTGATCAACGAGTATGACGGCCTTGCCGAGTTACGGTCGTTGTAGGACACGACGCATCAGCTGCCACCAACGGTGACGCTGGAAGGCCGCATACGCCTACGCTAAAGGATTGGAGTGCATCTACTACTGTGCAGCCGGCGAGGAGGTGGCTGCACGCCTGCTGCTGCACCGAGGCCAGGCCATGTCTCTCTACCACGTGACGATGAAGCATATGCATCCTCACCCACGGAGCGGATTGATGGAGGGCGGCCGCCGCTACAGCACCAAGATCTTCCACCGCGACTCAACAGGCAGCCGCCGCCACGGCGCCATGGCTCCGGATGGAAGGTCAAGTCGTCGAGGTGCACCAAGGCAGTCGCCACCACCACACGACGCCCGTGTCAAGATGACTCCTTTCATCCAGCCCCATCGCTATGTCGACGCCGACGAGCAAGGCTACACACACCGGCAGTGCCATTTTTGAGGACGGCCGCACAACTGCGCCAACTACAAGCCTTGTACTTCAACAACCGGGCCTGCGCGTCATCGACAATGGCTCCCTCTACACGCCACCGCCATCGCCATGTCATGGTCTCATGGAGGCGAGCCCAGATGACGTCGACGATGGCTCCGCACGTACAAGATGCTGCCGGCCTGGACGGCCGCACGAGCGCTCTAGATCGAGGAGCGCTGCCGCCCTGTTCATCTACTCCATCTGCACCATGCCATCAATTGCACCCAGATGCACACCGCCGGCCGGGAGCACTTCGTGCATGATGGTCGATCTGGCCGCCAAGCCACGTGCTCTTCATCGTCGGCGTCCACATAAGATGGAGCGACATCACGCGCCTCTTGATGCCGGCGAGACAGAGGGTGACGCTACTGCTGGCTGCGCTACGTATATCTACTGCGCCAACAATGCCGAGCTGACGGACACATTCCTTCACCGGCGTCGTCGCCGTGCTGAGGAGGCGAGCCCGGATGCTATCGATAGCATAGCTCCACATCTACACCGCCGCCATACGGGATGCTAGTCCGCATGCCGTAGACAGTGGCTCGTTTATACCATTAACGCCACCACACTACGGAGGCGAGCCTAGATGCTATTGTCAACGGCTCCACACCTGCTCCACGTAAGCCGTGCCGCCGAGATCAACGGCGCGAAGTGCTGGTCTGCTGGAGCACCACGTGCATGTGTGCTTGCACCTGCGTGCTCATATACGCAAACTAACAAGCCAGGAAGCCAGCCGAGTTGCATGTATACATGTATATGTATATACGTGTATGTGCATGCGCTTGAATTACCAAACTAAGGCAAAGCAAGCTATGAGGAGCTCGACTACAGTTTGAGCCCTTACTTTATTTTATAACTTTCTCTTTTATATCAGGTGAAGCTGGCGATCTGCTGCTCCATCTACTACCACCACCACGCGCGTTCGACACCGACGCTAGTGCCGGGCGACTCCATCCACTACGACAAGGCAAAGCTGGCGGTCCAGCTGCGCTACATCGACTGATGGGCCGACGAGGCCTTCTACTTCAACTATTTCTATGACCAAGCTCCACGGCATACCACGATGCCGCTGTCAAGGAAGTCCGAAGCGATCCAAACTACACCAACCATGCAAGTGACAACTACGATGACATCACGTGCCGTTCGACACCGACAAGGCGAACGACGTGGGCGGGCATGGCTGATATACCAGCTACGTGTACCGGCTATGGACCGACGAGGCCCTCATGCTGACTGCCACCTACATCTACACCAACACCCTGCATGGAGACGTGAAGTGATGATTGAAGACAACGACCAACGCAGCTTAATCGGAGGTATTCCGTGAGCCTGACTCACAGAGGTAATTAACCAGGAGCCTTCCGAGGCCCTGGGAACCATGAAGACCACATCGCCTAAGTTAGACTGCCACTGATAGGCAATGGAACGCACACCTGTATTAGGGAACATGTATTTGTATTTTTTATAAATATGAATAAAGTTGATGTTCCCTCCATTTGTTTATTTTTGTGTACTTTAGTACACTGGCACGCCCGCGCATTTT
>JAENPR010001274.1:0-180244 GCA_018135685.1 Themeda triandra
TCATCGGACAGATTATGTTACTTTACTTGACCTGTAAAAATAATATCAGCACAAGTTTTTTTTAAAAAAATTGTTTTTCATGAAGTACTTTAAAATTCCTTTGGTCACAGTGCTCCATAATAATAATATAAGCAAGCCAACTAAACCTACAGTTATGGCTTCATTCACAAAAGATCAGATGGCAATCTAGATGTGCCGTCCACAAAAGAAACCCAGTAGGCAAATGCACATCATTTGTCTTCTACAATTCATTGGTCTGTTTTCCTATAGGAGACATTATGCAACACCACATCTGTTCTAATGGCCGAGGCGACAACTCTATCTCTAGGTGCAATGGTGGCATCATTGTCAATCATCTCTAATCACCCAACTACCTGACTAACAACCAACAATTTGTGACCTTCTTCAATGTTATTGGACAGTCCACGTACACCACTGGATTGGACTATCAAACACTCTACTCGGAACAAGACAACTAAACCTTGTTATGGTTTCGACCACAAGATAGATGGTAATCTAGATATGTCGTCCACAAAATAACGGTTGTTAAATGCAGGCCATTGTCTTCTACAATTAAATTGGTATGTTTCCCTATAGGAGACAATATGCAACACCACATGAGTTCCAATGATAGAGGCGGCATCTCTCTCTCTCTCTCTCTCTCTCTCTCTCTCGGTGCAATGGCTCAATCTCTAGTCCCTCAACTACCTGACTGACAACTAACAATTGGTGACCTTTTTCAATGGATACAGAACCACTAGATTGGACTATCAAACTTAGCAACCACATACAAGATCTCTAAGGTTCCAAGGAATCTGAACCAGACGACGCATCTATTTGCACAGCAGGCAAGACTAACCTCAAACCAACTGGTCACAATCCCTATAAAAAAACTAGTCACTCTTGGGTCCCCCCATTACTCGTGTCATAAACCAATCCGGCAATGGGTAAAGGAAAGTGATGGGTTTTTTTCTATCGCTCTTGCTCTAACCAGGTAGCGATATCCAACGACACTGCCATTCTATTTCTAAATCAATAGTGATATAGCCTTAAGATCTTTGTCGGGTAAGGATTAGAATTGACAATGATGTGTTGAGTAACACTATCGGCTTGTATATATGGCCACCGTGCCGTGCCGTGCCGGCACGCGGCGCAGCCGTGCCGTGCCGTGCAGGCACTGGCCGTGCCGCGGCGTGCCGCCGTGCCGGCCGTGCCGTGCCTCACCGTGCCATGGGCGGCGCCCGGCCACGGCGCGGCACATGGGCCGCCGTGCCGTGCTCTCGGCACGGCGTGCGCAGCGGCACGGCACGGGCACGGGAGCAGCGGAGGGGGCGGGCGGGGCTCCGCAGGCAGCGCGGCGTCCCGCAGAGCGGGCGCGAAGCGTCGGGCGGGCGAAGGAGCGGCGGACCACGGGGCGGCCACGGCGCGGGGAGTCGGGAGCGGCGGAAGAGGAGCGGCGCGGCGGCTCCGCGAGCGGCGCGGCGTCCCGCGGGGCGGGCGTTCTAGCGCGCGCGGACGGGCGCGGCGCCGGACGACGGTCGAAAGGCGCAGCGGAGGAGAGGCGGCGGCGGGGCTCCGCCGGCGCGCGGCGTCCGCGGGCGGCACCGTGCGGCTGCCGTGCCGCGGCCTTCGGCCGTGCCGTGCCGCTGGCGGCCCATGGGCCGGGCGACGGCCCATGCGCGCGGCGGCCGTGCGTGCGGCACGGCACGCCTCCGGCCGTGCCGTGCGGCCATAGGCCGTCCGTGCCGCCGTCCGCGTGCCGTGTCGGCGGCCGTGGGCCGGCTGGAAATCTATATCGGCTTGCATTGCAACTGGCAATGATATCCTTAGGATCATCGTCAACTATAGGTTTAGATTAGACACCATAGTGATATAATTTTCTATTATTCTAGTTTATTAATTTATTTTATTATTTTCATGTAGTACTTTTTATTCCTATGGTTACTAGACCGTATATTTAAAGCATCATAAACATCACACATCCATCAAAATTTATAATACAAATATTATAATTAGTATTGCTATATGGTACATGGATACTAAATAACTATATGGTATCTAGTACCACCAACCACGGACCATCGAGCCAAAGGTCTCATCACTTTTTACCACGTGTCAGCGCTCTTCGTCCCAAAATAAGTATCGTTTTGGGTTTTCGTGTACAAATTTGACTCGATTTGTAAAAAATGTGTGCAATATTTATATCTCTAAATAATTTTGTTAAAAAACTAGATTTAAAGATTTACGATAATACTAATTACTTAGCATAAATATTAATATATTTTAATATATAATTGTCGCGGTTATTTGTGTC
This sequence comes from Themeda triandra, assembly GCA_018135685.1. Taxonomy (NCBI): domain Eukaryota; kingdom Viridiplantae; phylum Streptophyta; class Magnoliopsida; order Poales; family Poaceae; genus Themeda; species Themeda triandra. The sequence continues at coordinate 2,315 of JAENPR010001274.1, forward strand.
GGGAAGTGAACGACAACTTATTTTGAGATGGATGGAGTAGTCACTTGAACTTTTATTAGAATGAGCATCGATTATGGTACAATATTTTTCTCATAACAAAATAACGTCGGCTTGCATAAGTCGCAGAAGCTACCAGTGGAACAACCCGAGGTTGTGGGGTTGTGGGCACTCTGGTCATGGAATCCGTTTTTTTTATCATCATTGCGGTTGCTTGGCTCTCGCTCCTGTGCCGATACCACCCGGTGATTACCTAGATGACAATGTATGGTCGAGGAGACTAACTAAGCACTTCATAGTGGGAAGACCTAAGCTCAAAGGAGAAGTTGATGTGTGGGGCCTACACGTCAGTGACGGAAAGGAGAGGGACGTAGGAGGGCTATTTTGGTCCATACGGAAGATGTGTATGGATATACATTTTGACAGTTGTCCCACATACACCGAGAAGGTGTAGAAAATGGAAAGGATCAGGTAAAGAAAAGTTGTAATTGCAAAATTGAGAATAGGTGAATTATAACGAAAGATCTCCAAAGTCGAAAAATTGTAATGATAGGGATTAAAAAAACCTTTGATTTATCACCCCTTTGGTCTTTTATTGGTCACTGATTTATACATGGGAAAATTAGTACCCTGGCTCCAGCCCAGATATTGATTTACCGTTCCTTTATCGGATCTCCAAGACGGGACGCTAGAAGAGTAATAGAATCGTGTACCATGTCTTTGGTTCGACCGTTGGAGAGTATGACACGGGGATTCACTGTCTTCTCCCTTCTTCCCCCGCACAGTCACGCTCACGCACTCACGCCGCCACCGTTGGACCGCCCATGGCATGCCCAAATCATGGCCGCTGCGCTAGCTGTTCGCGTACCCAACCGCGGCTGGCGCCGCATCCGCCTTGCCACACCCACAGGCGACGGTGGCACGCCCCGCGCGATCCCTCCTCCCGTCGACCGCTCGCCGGGCAAGTCCTGAGGGGCGATGGCGGCGCATGGCCGACGCGAGCCGTGCCTCCGTCTCCTGCCACCGCGCGCGGCCTCGTCGATTTGCCGCCGCCAACGTTAACTTCACCCGCGGCGACCTCGGCGCAAGTGCTCTGTAAGTTACCGATATGCACGCTAGCTATTTGTGGGAATTCCCCTATAGAATGATAGAGCACCTGGGCAACACAACAACACAGCACGACAAGCTAAGCAGTGTCGAGAAGAAGCAGATAAGCAATAGCCATCACATGTACAGCATGAGTTATTTTCAGGATGACGTAGTGTCGACAAGATGCAGATCAGAAGTAGCCATTGTATCTACGAGTTATCTTCAGGATGATTTGATGTTAATGGTCATCTATGACATCACTAGCATCTCTCCAAATTCTGGTCATATTTGTGGTGTTTATATTTCTTTATTCACTTCAGAAATGTCCTGAACATCGTTTGGAATACATGTTCAGGTTCAGAGATAAGGTTTAGGTTGGTTGCCTCTGAACCTTGCCATTGAGTTATTTATCTACTTATTTTTGTATGTTTTTTTTCCAATAAAGTTGTTATTACTTGAAGAATTAAAATAACTCCAGGTTATTAGCTCAAGAATTATATTTTAATACTTGTTGGATGAAATAAGTTAAGGTTCGATAGCAGCTACTAGTTGCTTTGTCGCAACTTGATTTTAAAAGCTGTTCAGATAACTTTTCAGTCAACCATAGGCAGTTGTAATTTGATTAGCAAAAGGCTAAGTATTGGTGGCTGGGTGCTTTTTCCCACCCAATTTATTTTGTCAAGGTTCCAGAAACAGTTCTCTGGGAGTACATTTTTTGGCTTTTGTTGGATATCACTGCCACTGACACTGAGATTGCTGCCAATCACATAATACAGCTAGGGAAATCTGAATAAATTGAGCATCACACAGGACTTAGGATTGCAGCAGTTCCATTCCATCTAGCTCTTAAGATTCAAAAACTGAAACAATGACAAACAACACGTTTTCATTTTCTGAATCTTAGTCATTACACTATTTGCACCCTAGTTGAACCTACTCGTATTCCTTCACGTGATAAACACAGTTAATTACTCACTACTAATTAATTTCTCTGTACTAGTAATCTATGCACACTTTTGCAATGGGACAGGTCGTCCCTTTCTTCCCAGCCTTTTCTACAGTTTTGTTAGGAAGTGGTTACTGTCTGACCCTAGACTTGTATTACTTGCAGCCATCGCACAGCAAACCGGCTGGCAGCCGCGGCGGGTGGTGGTGCGAGCCTGTGAGGCTTCCTACCTGCGCTGGAAGTTGAGGTGCTTGATGGCGAGGAAGAAGAAGAAGGCAAAGATGCCAATGATGGTGAGATGAAGGCAGGTAACCAGCACAAAGTAGCGATCCTGCAGACCCAGGAACTCCTCCATGAAGTCACGCACCGTCTGCTCCCGAACCCCGGCACAAGGATCTTCTCTGTCCGGTCTGCGAGCTGTGAGAACATCAACCCATAAACCGTCCATGCCGCCGGGTCAGCCCAGTACACCCACCGCCACCACACAGGCATCATCTGCAGCAATTTTACTCAACTCATCAGGTACACGGATTGGTTTGGTTTGATTTGGTCAGGTTTGGTGATTTCATCAGCTCACTAATGGATTCAATCCATTTCTCAACGAATTCAGATGGGGAGTGTGGTACCTCTCTCGCGATGATGAAGCCAGAGAAGTTGTTCCAGAAGATGAAGATGAGGAATGACAGCCCCATGGCGATCTCGATGTTGGGGGTCAGGGCCAGTGTCATCATCCCGTACAGAGTGTAGTACATGAAGCTCATCACCAGGTATAGGAAGAACCAGAAGAATTTGCCAGCCGTCAGCTGGAACCCGATCATCGGGTACACAATCGATGAGAAGATCAGCACTTGCACCAACATGTAAGGTAATTCCACCGACACCTGCAACACGAAAAGTCGAAAACCTTCGATTCATAATCTGTGCCAAGTCTGTTGTTGTTGCGATCAGAACAACTCGATTTTCCTAGGACAGGTTGATTGTTGATGTGTGTTGTTACCTGAGCGATAGCGTATGCCATGGTGGAGTACATGCCTGCCGCCTTTTCACGGTAGAGCACAACTCTCTCCACTGCCACCACTGGCTGTAGGATGCTGCAATTCATGAAACCCAGGAACAGTGCTGATGCATATACGATTCCAAGTATGTTGAATACATCCTGCTCATCCTTGCTGTTGCACATGAAATCCGTGTTAGATCTTGATTGGGGCATAGAAAATAAAATAGTTATGAAAGATAATAATAATAATCAGCTTACATGCGTGAGCCAATTTTCCAGAATACAATTCCAAACATGATTGAAACAGCAAAAGTGTTTATGAACCGGACAACATTGTGTTCTGAGTTTTTCCAGTATGCACAATTTTGCTTCCACAAGCATGCCACACATTGTGTTGTAAAGTGCTGCCAGTAACCACGAGGAAAATGTAGATCCTCTATGTTTGGTTCTGGTTGCTCCAGTTCATCAATTAGAAGCCTGTTCTCCCTGCAGGTGCCACCAAGAATTTCATTAGATTCACTTCCACCTTATTGTTTATAGCCGCTAGAATAAACTATTTTGCAGTTTTATGGCTGCACTACTGGGCGTACCTGTATAAGGAGGAGTTGCGATAAATTTCTGCATAATCCACTCCGATTTCATATTCTGTTTTATGTGAACTGATGTCTAACATCCATGCTGCTGGGTTTTGGCCCTTGTTTATTTTAGGAACGCCTGGTATGGCCTGTTACAAAGTAATTTTTAGTATTTTATTCTCTCTGCATCTTACAAATATAAACGTCCGTCTCAGGCAATCTTACCTCAAAATACTTTATCATGTTGCTAGAGAGTGGTCCTAGAGAACCACTGTATATGAGCTGACCACCTCTTTTCATAAGCAGAAGCTGCAATGGACCAAATTGAATTCGAAACTCATAATGTAGTGCCTATACCTACTTATCATGTAGTTCTTTGATTTTCTACTTTAGTTGCTGCAGCATTTTACAACGTTATACATACTTTGGTACATTTGTCCAATTTGTTTGCAGTTTCAATTTGTCAAAAATCATATTTGTTTTAGTTGTGTAATTACCTTGACACCGTTCCAGCACTGGTCTATCATGTTTCTTAATGCTTGTTGTGGCTATGTCTACCTATATGGCTATACCATCTGAATTTGTTCATACCTCATCAAAAGATTCAAATATCTCGATGCTTGGCTGATGAATTGTGCAGACAACAGTTCGTCCAGTGTCTACTGTCTTTCGTATCGTTCTCATGACAATTGCTGCAGCACGAGCATCCAAGCCGGTGGTTGGCTCATCCATGAATATAATGGAGGGACTAGCCACCAGCTCCACAGCTATTGTTAGTCTTTTCCGCTGCTCGGCTGACAGGCCTGTTTCTCCTGGGATGCCTACCATGGCATTCTTCAAGTCAGTGAGCTCAACAAGGCTCATGACTTCTTCGATGAACATCTGAAATGCATTTGAAGAGAAATCTTGTGTCAGGAACTTGGTTCCAGACTCCAGCAGCGATACATAGGGGGTGAAGCTAATACACATACATCTCTTTGATGAGGCTTAATATTTGAAGGCAGGCGTAGCCATGCAGAAAATTTTAGTGACTCATAAACAGTAAGATTAGGGGAGTTAATGTCACTCTGTTCACAGTAACCTGAGATCCTTGAGAATGTCTCCTTCTTCTTAGGGTAACCTGCTATCTTAATAGTCCCTTCGATATATCCCCAGTTTTCCTTCCAGCTAATACATCAAGCAATGTTGTCTTGCCAGCACCAGTCATCCCCATCAGAGCTGTTAGTACTCCTGGGCTAAAAGCACCACTGACATCTTGCAGAAGCTGAAGCTTTTTCTCTGTTACTCCATTTTTTGTGATTTCCTGCTGGGATATTTGTATTCTTTTCTTCAGTATGTGATAGGAATTAGTTAAGCTACCGGGTCAGATTTTAATAATCTATCAAGAGATTACCTTAGGCATGTCAACAAAGTAGAAAATATGCTTAAAGACCAGGGAGAGGGGTCGAAATGGGAGGATAACTTGATCATTTGACAAATTGCCATTTTCAGCCATCTGCCTATGGTACACAAGATTCACTTTTGTGGTCTTGATGTTAACTTGATGTTTGTGTGGAGCTGCAAATAGTAATACAGTAGATAATTATTATTTTTCCATTTAATATCAATGTTTATGAGGTTTGTGATAGATTGGTATACATACTGTTCATGAACTCCAATGCAAATATGCTGAAGATGTTGAAGACAAGCGAGTATCCAAATAAAATGGTGACACAAATCCAGTACCAGTGCCACTCCGTGAGCAGCCCTCTGATCTTGAGGATAGCTTCACCAACGGTGTTTGCATCGTTATAATAAAATTCCTATCAGTAAGAAAGTAACCAAAAATCAAGACCCTTAGTGTAACTAATTTGAAAAAAGGATATACTAGCATATAGTTGTCACTTCCAAGTGTTGAAATTAGTGCTTACCATAGCCCATCTTTTGTCATGGAACTCATTGAGGGCAATCGCATTCTGTGCATAGGTGAATGGGGATGTCCAATATCCCCACTGCAACCACGGTTGGAGATCATCTGTTTTAGTGTGCAGAACTGGTTAGGAACTTGTTGCACAAAACTTTTATTACAGAGTGTATGTTGTGTACTCATGTTTCATGGTGTATGCTATGGTTCATTCATCTAACCTTTTGATATGACAAATCCTCCAAGTATGTAGATTGCAATAAGAGCTGCAGTCCCTGTTGGAAATAATCTTGTCATAAGAAATGTGTAGATGCAACATGCATCTATGGCATGAGTTGTTCAAGTCAAAAGGAAATTGACTTGTTCCTTGAGCTAATGCTTAGCTAGCATTAGGTAGTAAAGTTGGTTTTTGGTGGGTTATCCTTAAAGAGATCAAAGTCAAATTGACTAGGTTATATAGTTGTCGTAAAGTGAGTGCTAGCTAGTGATTAGCTAGAGATGAGTTGTGCAACTTGTATGACGGTTTGCAAAGTCTATATAAAGACTTGCATACCTCCTTTGTAAGGCAAGCTAGTGTGCCAAAATGTAGAGATGAGATGTGATAGAAGATGTAAGGTTGCTAGCTTCAAAGGTCTTGTGTATGGACGTGTATGGTAGAAGCTAGCAAGTGTAAGCAAGCAGGGCTTGGTTGTGAAGATCAAGCTAGTGTATGGTGTAGAATATAGTGTGATGTTTGAGAAGAGATAATAAAGAGAAGGAGTTCAGCATATATCACACTTTCAGTCCCTGGTTCAAGTCCACAGCTGCGGTTTTCAGCTAGGTTCAGCTGATTGCGGCTGGTTGGGAAGAGTTGCAACTGCTTGCAACTCGTGTTGAGTGTGTGTGTGCTGTTCTCAACCCTTTTCTTCTTCTTCTACCTTGGGTCAGGGTGAGAGAGAAAGGGTGGTGAGCAGGGTCTGCTCGCCCTGGCCGCTGCCAGCGGCCTACACCTTGGCGCCTGGTTCAGGTGCCAACACGAGCCTCTTTGCCACCATTCTCTGTGTCCAGCTTCAGCCAACGCAGAAGCAAGTGAGCAGGTGTGTGTGTGGAGGTTCGAGAGAGCTCGGGCTCTCCTTCTACCTTGGTGCGAGGGGAAGAGGGAGAGGGAAGGTGAGCAGGGTTCGCTGCTCACCTGGCTGCTGGTTCAGCGGCCAACAGTCCCCAGCATATTGGCCATCACTTGCGTCCTTCCTATGGTTGCTAAGAAGCGATACAGGCCCATTGACATTTGATGCATAGCAAAAAGTACCAGAAAATGCTGGAATAACCTGCCATAAGCAATGGGAATCTTTTTCTTACTTTCGAGTATTGAATCACCAGGGGTCATTTAGCATATATAAGTACCAAGAGATGAGTACCTGATAGGGGAAGGTGCATATCCAATCACATAGTAGGTTAAGCCTGTCCAAAGGCCTGTCTCAACAAGCGATATTGGGATGCTAATAAGGTAAACTGAACAGAGGAGTGCCCATCCTGGCAATGCTAGTAACTCTCTTTGCTTATAGAAAGTGGGAAGCCGCTTTATTGTCATTGCAATTTCAGTCATTCCATTGAAGTTTACTATGACAACAGCTATAAAAAGTGCTCCCATGTACTTATTGGCATCAAGTACAGAATTGTGACTCATTTTTGTTCTCAGGAAAAGTGTGGAGATCACCAAAGCCATAACAGTTATCTGAATTGTCTTGAATATATGGACCGGAGAGTTTCTTTTCAGCAGCAGCACTTCTCTTGAATAGCATGCTTTGAAAATATTCCATCTGGATATTCGGCGATTTGCATTCCCTTTTACCACCTTATTCTTTCCAGTATTGTTTGTACTGCACAGTTTGTCTTCTGCTAGAAGAGGAGATAGGACGTTCGGAAGGATTCTGCAAAATTTTCAATTGTATGGTACTGATACTTATTATGATCACCAGCCCAGTATTGCTTTTGGTCCATCTTAGAGGTTACCTGGTCAGTGGCCAATTGGAGAAAACTTGTTATATTATTTTTGCAAAAGCACATGTATTATGGAATAGCGACATTTTACGCTCCTGCACAGAACTGTAAGTCATCTATTGCCTGCTTAATTTTGTGGATCTGATGTATTAATTAAAATAAAACTAGACCAACCTAGGAGGAACTAGGTTGATTTTTAATTAAGAAGAAAATGGGCACCTAAATTCGCTCCTAACGGGATTCGTATCTGGGTGGCTAGGTGCATTGCCTCATTTACTCACCTAGCCAAGTGAGCTATCCTCAAAGTTATCCTCAAACACAAAAAAGAAAAGAACCCCTCGAAAGTTATCCTCGGACACTTTTTTTTTTCTTATCTGTTGGCATCACTGTTATGTTTAGCTATTCCTTATAGGCAGTTAGGCTCATCTGATGGCTGATTACCTCTTGAAGGAAATCGGCTACATTCTTTCTGTCAGGGCATTTGAATCCCATAGTTTCAAAGAAGCCCGTAGCATTTTCTCGAGGACCATGAAACACAATTTGCCCCTCACATAAAAGTATAATGTCGTCAAATAATTCCAATGTCTCAGGAGGTGCTTGCAGCAAGGAAATAACCATTGTGAGATCCATCAAATGGGCCATCTGTTGGAGAAATTTCATGATCTCAAATGTCGTGGAGCTATCTAGACCTGTTGATATATCATCCATAAAGAAGCATCTTGCCAGACCAACTAGCATCTCCCCTGCATTAATCACAATCGCTTTGTATAACAACCTCAGCTTTGTGCCAGTTAAGTATCTGCATGCTCTTTTCCCATTCTAATATTCTGCTACTTATTCCATCTTACTTAATAGTTATAAGCATTCTTTTTGAGCTATACTCATTGTTTGTTATCATGAAGATTCCTACCCTCTTGAGAACCTTTTGCATTCTTGAGGTTCCTTCCAGTGGAAACTATACAAATCCTCTAGCTATATATGTATTTTACCCTCGGTTCTGATAAAAATGTGCAATACTTACCCACTGTGGCTCTTTTCTTTTCCCCTCCTGATAGTCCTCTTCTCATCTCATCTCCTACTAGGGTATCAGCACACTCAGACAAGCCAAGTATCTGCATATAATCAACTGTTACTATTATATCACCAAGATATAGCAAATCGAACAAGTAACCAAGTTACCTTGATAATATAGTTTGTTGTGAGGTTGCTTCCTTCTCGAAAAGTGGTGGCCTTGTGAGAAGAGCTATTTAAGTAACTAAATAAACGAGACATAATCCAGTCTTATGAAAACAAAGTAGCACAGAATGAGCTACCTTAGTGAATGAATAAAGATCTTGGTCCACTTTATTAGTGACACCCTTTTTACTTCTTATTGCTTCTCCTAGCTTCTCTGTGGTTGTCATTCCAAACAAACTAGGAGAATACACGGGATTCCAGTTAATTTTAAAAATAAACTATTTATATTTATAGTTATAAAAATGAAATAATCTTAAAATAAATTTTGATGAATGGTTTGATGACATGTAGATGTGAACAACTAAATATATGTTAGTGGATAAAGAGGTAGCTGTCATAATTACATGTGCTAGTTGGATATAATTACAAGTTTAGTGGATTGTTTAGTGGATTGCTTATGTGGATAGCTTGCATGTTGAGATAATTGTATAGTGGGGTTTGTTTATATAAGAGGTATAGATATCAACTTTGTGTCAGTATATATGCCATGAAAAATTTAATAATATTTTAAATATTCTATATATATTTCTTTCTCAGGGTTAAAGTGTTTGAATTGCATCACATTTCAAGAATCTTCAAAACCAAAGGTCACTATATGCAAGAGGATGTCTTACCAAATTCGTTATTGGTTCCGAGCATCTTGGAAGAGAAGTTGATCGCCTCTCTTACTGTCATCTCAGCATTGTGAAGATCATACTGGCTAACATACGCACACAGGTACTGCGGTGTTGATGGATTCATTTCTTCTCCATTGTACATGACCTTTCCTTTGAACTGTTAGGACTCATTTTGATCAATAAGAAATTACAATTTTGTTACTCAATAATGAACACTAATTTGTTTCTTCCTTTTCTTTTTGAGAATAATACTTTTGAGAGAGGCCTTGAGAAAATACTTTTTTTAAAAAAAAAATCTTGAAAAATACTTTTGGTAGCATGTAGGTTTTGACGATTGGTGAACACAGGTATATGTAACTAATATGTGTGTGTTTTATAGAGATTCAATCACATTTGAGTTAGTCTCATTGCAGCCACATGAAGGTTCTTTCCCATGAAGTTGATTGAAAGTATGAACACAATAACATTTGCGAAGATTAAAGATAGTACTGGATTCAAGTGCAAGCTTGGTTTTCGGAAGTACTTGACTTAGTGTGTATGTCTCTGAATTTTATCTATGCCTGTACAATAAAGGGGAACCCATTACTCTAACTTAAGTCAGAGACTCATGTCACTGGGGAGTGGGCTGAGTGGGCCTGATTGTAATAGTGCTTATGTATTTGTTTTATTTTTATTGGTATAATTAAGGGGAGCCGGTTACTAAGTTAGAGGGACTTGTATCACTGGCAGGTGTGCCTGATTGCGTGACATGAGTCCCTCTAAATTAGAGAGACTTGTGTCACTTGTAGGTGGGTCATTGCACTTGCAGTGACACGAGTCCCTCTAACTTAAGTTAGAGGAGAATCACCCCTATTAAGTGGGTGACTAGTAGCTTGATGGGAGTTAAGCTGAGAGCATTGGTGTACTGGTATATTCTCATCAAATTTGCGCAAAAGTGGCTCTATTGGATAGGTTAAAGTTAAGGATCTCAAAAGAGTTGAACTGGATGATATCAAATTTAAACATACTGGAAATATGTACCAAAGCGTGTATTGCATGGTTGGGAGCCGCCCAGCAGATTATCCAATGGTACTATGCTCTATCCAATTTTGGCATGGCCACGCTGTTGAGTGGTTGATGAGTGGTCATCGAGTGATCCAGTGTTGTGACTTGACTGTGTCAAGAGGCCAAGGTATTGAAGTTCATAGCATGATCCAATGTGCTTGTGTAACCTCGTTGGAGCACTGGTGATGGCGTCCTTGACTGAGCGTTGAGTGGCCAAGACATTGGTGATCGCTTGTGATCCGGTGGTGCCTGTGTGGCCCGCAACAGATCATCTAGTGAAGTATATTCATGCACACTACTTTCTAACCCTTGGAAAACTTAATAGGATCATCGTACAATCATGTGTGTCTGTGTGTCAGCAGTGCGGATCATCCAGTGATGTCCGCGTCTGCAAACTTTTTCAATGGCTACCACACAGTCTGATCACATACTCTGTATACTTGCATGCTTGACATACATACTACTTCATATGGCAGTATGATTACATACTTAGTATACATACACTTTGTCAGTCCATATACACCCTAAATCTGAAGATACACACAGGGCAAGTACACCCGTGAGCAGAAAAGAATTTCCCTATGTGAGCGTGTGTGGGGTTGGGGGTTGAGCTACACACATATACCACCACCTAAATAAAACAGCCTGTTGAAGGGTTTTAGGGCATTCCAAGTTAAGATTGTGAGTTGGGAGTGTGTAGTTAGTGTACAGCCGGTGTTTTTGGCTTGGTTTCATTGAGTATAAAGGTTAAATACTTGTCAAAATTGGTGTTTCACACAACCTAAACAGCCCAGGAAAGGCCTAGGTAACTTTCCTAGTGGAGCTATACTTTTGGAGGCTCCTATATATGCTTGGTTTGAAACCTGCTGATTCAGAGTTTAGAAGGGGTGTTCACTAATGGAAACTTGAGTCTTATAACTCAGTGAAGAGTAACCAAGTCTTGTTGACCCTTCGGTGCTTCAATGTGGATTTGAGGCTGGTGGTAATTACCCGAGACCACATAAAAAATCTAGCTGTCTTTTGTCCTTCCTTTTGTGCTTGCATTTTCGTTCTTGTTTAGTACTAGGATTATTTCTCTATGCTAGAGTGTGTTTAAATTCCCCTCAACTAAAGACCTTATTTTCGTGTCATCATGGCTAAAGACATGTTTAGCTTGATTGCATTAAAAACTTGATTTAGTGATCTTTATATATAGTCCTAGGTCTTAACTGTAAGGGGTGAGTAGTCTGTGCATATGTTAAGGTTTTTGCATAAAGTTTTTAGAGCCAAATTCACCTTCCTGTTTTAAGCCATTTGGTCCTTCCAATAGCAACAACCTACCTTCAAAGAAGAATCCAGTTTTCGTGCCAATGCTTTTAAGAAAGTTGTTTTCCCTGAACCAGGTGCTCCTAGAAGAAGTGTCATCCTGATATAATGGGATACAGAATTCAATATCCCAATAAAGAATGTTGACTAAATAACAGACTATTAAAATCAGACATGTGCATTTTCTTGATCAAGAATTTTGTTTTGAGATAGAGCAGGGTGTTGGGATCTATGACATTACTATGGCAGCTAGTGAAAGATAAGGAGACATTTTACCTTGATGGTCGAATGATCCCGCTTACTTCGTTTATGATTCTGATATGTCTTTTCTTTGTAACACAGATATGAGCACATGTTGCTAATTCCTGAAAACAGAATCAAGTTTTCATTTGGAAATATTTCCTCCAAAATATGACCTACCAACTTTGTATTGCAACTTGCCAAGTACACATCATCATAAGAATTTGTTGGTCAATCTCGAGAATTTGTTGGTCCAGTCTTCGAAGATACTCATAACAAAACATGGACGGATTCATGGGTATTCTCTTGTATTCCCGAGAATACCTAACTATTTTAAGATACCTTTATGTATATATATACTCATATGTATATATGTATAATACAATATTCTGCAGCATTTTCACTCAATTTAGCCTAAAACAACAACAAAAACGGTCTACTCTAAGTATTTTGTGACTATTAATTATCGGCAATGTACTACGCTAGATTATATTTTAAGTCTGTGGATTCGAGTTCTTTTATGATATCGAGGTAAAAATACCCCAAGTTTCTAGTTTTGGCTCCGCCACTTAACAAAGATTTGTAGAGGCGGTCGAACCAATTAATTAATTTAGCCGCATCGCAGGCTCGCAGTGGCGAGTGTGAATGGAAGGAACGACGATGGAAAAAAATTGTCGCGTTGGTTACATACCCGTGCGGCGTTGATGGCACGGTTGAGCAACGTCGGAACGGCGTGGCGGCCGATGACGACGTCCGCCTCCACCGTCATCCTCTCGAACCGCACCTCCACCATGGGCGCATCCACGCCCGCCGATCTCCACCAGTTCATCACGCGGCATTAATAGTGCGGGACGACCATGGATGCATGGTCTGCGTCGAGGGCGGGATGAGCAGTTCATAACGTACGGGACCACGGACGCACGTACCTGTCTTTCTCCTCGCGGCATCCGAGGAAGACGCGGTTGTCGTCGTGGGTGAGCGGCGGCGGCGGTGGCCCTCCTCCCGGTCTTCGTGGCCATGTACCCGCCGTACTCCATCATTGGCGCCGCCGCCGACCGGTAAGCTAGTAGCGCGCACTGGCATACTTTCTCGGAGAGCCATCTACTTATTTTGCGGTCCTAAATAAGCGCACGAATTGTCGGCACTTGTGTGTGCCTCATTAATTTTGTCATTTGTGATGTGTACGTGAGAGCAAATGTAGGCTTGTAGGGTATATAACGAGACACAGGCAGGGGGCGGATGTATATAGGAGAGTTTTTTTTAACTCATGTATATAGGAGACTATATATAACCAGGTGGCGGGGCGGATGTGTATAGGAGATACTCGATGCAGGGCGCACCGCGCACCCACGAAAAAACAAAAAAACCCACGATTGTACCTAAATTTTCATCATATCCTCACCTTTACTACAAAAATCTTTGCACTCACAAGGCCTCCTCAAATTTGTTCTAGCTCGCTGTGGACACACGTTATGATCCCAAACATATCCCGAAGTATATTTCATCTATGTCCTAGGACTTCTAAAAATACATTTTTAGTTCTCAAACTTTTTTATGTGTAACCTAGATCCTAAACTTTTGAAGCTTTATTTTACTTCTAGTTCCAGAAATTTGTCTCAATGTGTTATCTATGTCCCTATAGTCGCAAAAAAAAAAATGCATGGTATGATGTTTATTGATTGGGTTCAAATAAAACCGATATATACTCCGTATCTTAGATGTCATAGCGGTTGGAATCAAACACTCTACGTCGAACAACTAGTCACTTCGAGTCTCAATCTCGTATCTCGGGAACAAGAGCTGACAATGGGCTATTTTTTTTTCACGATCGGGTGACTAGTATATATTTTTTTCAGAACAACTAGTAAGCTGTCTGTTACAGGACTGGCAGCGGCGAGCGGCCGCATGCCCAAAGAAAGAACCCTATTCTACTGGATCGTGACTAGTTGATTACATTTGTGACTGATTGACAATGGGCAAATGGAAGTGATTAAGTTTTTCTATCGTTGGTTTAACCCGACAACGATATCCAACATTATTACAAACGGTTCTATTCTTAAATCGGCAGTGACATAGTGGTAAAAGATCACTGTCATGTTAGAATTATTAGAGCTGGCAGTGATTTTTGAGTAACATTGCCGGCTTGCATTAAAACTAGCAGTGGTATCCTTAAGACCATTATTGCTTTTAAGTGTAGAGTCGATGGTGATCTAATTGTTCATTATTCTAGTATTTATTAATTTATTTATTATTTAAAGCATCACTCTGTGTAACCACATCCTGTACAAATTAGAGTCATGTAAACATGTGCCCACTAAAAGTGGCACTCTCTTCTGTACATTATTGGAAATGTTTCTCTCTTCAAACAGCTCGATTTTGTTGAATAACAAATGCTAGTTATAAAAAAAGTACAAGGTAGTATTTTATTTGTTTTAAGAAATCACTGTATTTGGATTTTTAATTTCAAAATCAATCAACCTTTTTGATTATTTATTATAGGATGAAGATGGCTTGGAGAATAGGAACTAACAGTAAGTTATAAAAGGAAAAGTGAAGCAGTGAAAGAATTGAAACATAGTTCTCATAAAATTTCCATACCCACCTTCTGTTAAAACTGTTGGATGATCAATTGTCTTTATAGGTTTTTCTAGAAGCATCTTTATATATAGATCTAAAATATGATACACATTTGTTTGATCGTAGGCCACATCTGTCTTATGCATCATCTCGTGCATCATCTTACACCGTACCTCGTAAATATCCTCACCAAACACCAGATCCAAACCATGCCTCGTACGTGCCCTCACCAAACACACAGATCCAAACCAAAAACCCGTACACCTATGCCCAAAAACAATATGACCAACTTGCAAGCTACTAAGAGATTTCATCATCAGCCTCGTTAATCGTCATCGTCACCCACAAACAAGTCGCTCCTATCTTGATGTCATCATCAGCTTCATCACCCACAAGCAATTCCCACAAGAAAATCGCCCACACAAACAAGGTCACACTACAATGTGTGACCATTGGACAGATTATGTTGTGCTTTCCTCAATTTTGTTTCAGGTCTGTTAATTTGGATCTCACATCCTAAAGTTTAGTGTACTAAAATGTTTGTCACCTTTTAGTACCTCTTGGATGATTAGTGGGACTTAAAGTATTTTAGTCACTTTTTAGTTAGTTTGTTTGAAAGTTTAGTCTCTAAAATAACTAAAATTTAGTCACTGAAGTTTAGGAAGTGGGATCCAAACATCCATCAAAAAAAAAGGAAGTGGGATCCAAACAGACCAATAATGTCAACGCAAGTAAACTTATCTATAATTTGTTTCACAAGTACTTTAAAACTAGCAGAAACCCATGGCAAAACACGCGGGAGCCACACAACAAGCTCAAAAGAAAAGGAACCAAGTTGCGTGGCAGAATTTGAACTGGAGTCATACTTATCAATCGAGTGACAAGTGACAACATGATTCAAATAAATGTTTGGCAACGTCCAAAGCATAAAAATATACAAAGCAAGACAGGCCATTCACTACCGGAATCCCGTTTTTGCCGATGGCAATCGACGTGGCCATCGGCAAACCCCCATCGGCAAAAATTTCATCGGCAAAGCCAAGTTTGCCGATGGCCACTGACATTGCCATCGGCAAACCTTTGCCGATGGCCACGTGGGCCATCGGCAAACCCGCCACGTCGGCCCGACGCGCCGTCATGCCGACGGCGGCTTTGCCGATGGCGACGTGGACGCGGCCATCGGCAAAGTCTTTTTATTTTTTTTTGAAATTTTTTTGCCGATGGTAAGCCATCGGCAAAGAGGGATATTTTCTTTAAAAAAAATAAAAAACTGTATCCACAGATTGATTCACATACACAAAAGTGCTCACGTTACATTGACTATGTATCGAAACAACTGTCATGTAACATTAAACTAGTCCTTGTTTGAAGTACCTAATCAAGAGAAAGGCTAATCCTAGCAGCTGATCAAAGTTTAGCATAGGACATGTCCATGAAAACTAACAAAAATTGGGCAAAAATTGAGCTGGTCTAGTTTGATCAACATACTTGGTAACATCTGCAAAGGGGACAAAAGTTCAAACTTGTGATACCAAGCAGAAAAAACATGGCAAGGGGAACCATACTGTCCTTCAACAGTTCAACCAGAACAGAAACTAATTTTTTGACAGTATATAAAAACTGTGAAGCATGGGATGGCCATAGAACAGGAACATCAAGAATTGTATTACTAGGTAACAGAATTCCAAATCACAAACCTTCAATAATGCTGAAGATACTCTTGCTTTTATCTGCAGTTTTTTAGCAGCCTGCAGGCACATGAAACCATAAAAGGATGAGCTTCTCTAAAGATAGTAGAGTTTATTTGTAAAGAATAATGAACAAATAGCATCACAAAAGGAATGCAAGGTTCTGAAACAGAGAATTGCATTGAGTTGGATACAGGGAATCAGAAATCACTCAAGTCTATACAAAAGTAGGCATGCAGATTTCTTATATATCTAATCTGATTCTTCTCTTGTATAATGGAAACCAGCATAGCACATTCAAAGTAGCAGAGGAAGGCAGAGTCAATTGAGGGCAACACAGCAGGAAGACAAAATTACCAGGAGCACACAGACATGGACAAGTGATGTCTCAACTGACCACCCCTTCTACTTTAGCACCTGAGTGCATAACCATCAGCTCTATGACTAAAAAACCAAACCATCACAAGAGTCAGCTTGATTATGAAATGAGTATTTCACTGTATCAGTAATGGCAGGATATCCAACCTTGCCCTTCTTGTTGCTGCAGCCCCCACATCTCCATTGACCATTGTCTTTACTAGCCACACCTAGCCGCACCCATCTGCCTGTCGTTGCCAGCCCATTGTTAGAAATCTGACAAGATAGTAAGAATTTCAGCGCCAACTACTAGAAGGGAAAGTTAAGAATTGAAGTCATGCTAGGAACTAAATAATAAGTTTTTAAAACTGCATACATGGCTGCTTCTTCAAGTTCTGTGTAAGTTTTTGTAGGTAACTGAACCATCATAAGATAGAATGGAAAGTTTTTGTTTGATACCATTATCTAAGCAAAGAGTACATGACATTGTCAATTTCAGTCTGAGTCTCAAATTGGCCAGCACACTAAGTAAAAAAATTGCTTGAACGGAAACTGAAGGGAGCTGCAGCTCATGTCAAATGCAAAGGACAGGAAAGCTATGGTCTTACCAAAGGACAATGCTGAGCTGCTAAGTTCCCAGCAAGATGAACATCACCAGAAGAGATATATCCCGCAGCTTGAAGCTTCACTTGGATCCAGAGCATGTACAATTGCCAGAAAGAAGCACTTGTCACTAAAATTATCCCCCAGCTCCTGCAGTCCAAACATGGTTCACTAGAGATCAGTCTAGTTAGAAACTACAAGGAGCACATGCAGTAAAAAAAAAAAAAGATCTCCGATATCCAATCTACTAAGAATACTACTTCTAGCAATAAGGTGCTGCTCATGGCCAGTCCCAAATTTTCATGGCAGCAACGCCGCTACACAAGGCGATGGAATATGAGGCTGCCCTCTGACGGATAATAACCATGAAAGAGTGAACTTTCAATGGAAATCCTCGACATCAGAAGGCTTAATCTATGACGTTTGCTTTGGAATATGCAGACACTATCGACTTCTGCTCCAGCAAAAACTAGAGAGCCTGGCGGCCCTCCCGTCAAATCAAACGAAATTTCACCTCTAAACTAGATACTAAGCATGTATCACCAGGACCATCGAAAGTAAATTGAACGCCAATCTAAGCAATAGATCGACAACGCTTGATCTAATCATTTATTGGTAAGATAGGGATCGGGATGCTACCTTCGAAGTACATGTAGACACCGTCCTTGAGGCGCCACGGCTTGCGCTGGCGGACGATGACGGCGGGCATCACCTTCTTCCTGAGGTCGGGCTTCCCCTTCTTGACGGTGGCCATGACCATGTCGCCGACGTAGGCGGACGGGAGGCGGTTGAGGCGGCCCTTGATGCCCTTGACGGAGATGATGTAGAGGTTCTTGGCGCCGGTGTTGTCCGCGCAGTTCACCGTCGCCGCCACCGGCAGACTCAGCGACATGCGGAACTTGTTCCCCGCCGTCCCTCCCCTCCCTGGATCAGATCACGAGACACCAAGCCAAGCGAGAACTCCATTAGAAACGCGAGATCGCAGCACGACGGATAATCAATCGACGAGGAAATGGGCGAATCGAGCTGGGGAAGAGGAGGCGGCGGCTTACCTTGCTTCGACATGGCGGCGGCTGGTGTTGGACGCCCGCGAGGAGGCGGTTGAGGGAGACGGCGCCCGCGAGGCCGCGGGCTTGCCGGCCGGCGACGAGAACCGGTGCTTGACGGTCTGCTGCTGCTGCGGCGCGGGCTTGGCGTCCATCTCCTGACCTCGCCCCCTCGATCCAACCGGATCTGGGAGGCCGCGGCGGGGAGGGAGGCGGTGCAGGAGGAGGCGGCACCTCGGTGGAAGGTTCTAGAAGATCGACGCCGGAGAAAAATGCGGAGAGGGCGGGGGAGCTCTGGCGCGGCGGAAGAAGGGGCGGCGGACCGGCGGTGGTGGGCGAGCGGCGGCGGTCGGGCGGAGGATGGGGAAGAGATTTGGCCATTTGGGCAGGGACAGTGATTAGGGATTTGGATTAGGGATTTGGCCATTTGGGGGCACTTCTTCCACTTGGGCCGGCTGGGCCTATTGCCTTATTGGGCTTTTTTCTTTTCTTTCCACCGGCACCATCTCTCTTTTACTGAACTGCTCGCCGACGCACATCAGTGACGAATCACCATCAAACGATGTACACAGCCGCCACAAACTAGGCCAACTAACACCAGTCCTGCTCACCGGCTGGAGTGAAGATATATAGACGCAACTAAATAAGCTGGGATCGTGTCGTTGAGGTAGCACGGAGTAAGCTCCGCCCTCCTGGCACTAATTACGCAGGGCCAAAGACTGTGTGTACTCTCTCCCACAGAGACCGGTGGTCGGTGACACTAATCTGGGCATCGGGCCATACCCGTGAAAGCATGTGGTTGTGCACGAAGATAAGTACATTTTTTTTTTCCAACCGGGAACCACCCATTTCCATTTTATTACTAAAACGGAAATACAAGCATTTTCATGAGGGATATTACAGAAAGGATCAGACCAGACAGAAGCGCCAACATATCTTACACTCCTGTGTTCCATGGTACACATCTCTTACACTCATAAGTAGAATTGAGTGTAAGAGATAGGGTTGGGGTGGGCCGGCTGGGTCCTTTATTTCAACATGTTTTTAAATCGCTTTTGCCGACGGGCCTGGCTATCGGCAAAAGCCAGCCACGTGGCGGCCTCACAACCAGCTAGGGCCCACCGGCTTTGCCGATGGCCGGCCATCGGCAAAGCAGCTTTGCCGACAGCCTTCACAGGCCGTCGGCAAAGTTTGAATTTTTTGTTTGATTTTTTCTTCCAGTTTTTTTCTGGTTACTTCCTACACCAAATACAACCCAACTGCAAAAGTTGGGACAATTTTGAGTTTTTTGCTATATTTTGTTAATTATTTCTGTTTCTTTGCAATTTTTCGGCGACTCCAAATTTGAACTGCAGGTACATGAAATAATGGAACTTTTTGATTCGAAAGATAGTATTCATGATGTTTGGAGTATATTGAGGCCGTATGCAGAACCTCGCATGAAATTACAACCATATTGGTGTCGTAACATGACGAGTTATGTGCACAAAAAGTGTTTTAAAATTCTATAAAATGCAAACGAAGTCCGAAAATTATAAAACTTGACGAGATGTCTTGCCATTGCATGTGGAGACCATGGTAAAAAATTCAAAAAGTTTCGAGCAAGTTGTGATGTTGGATGCCCAAAACCAACACATCTCCACATATCTTCACAAGTGATCACACGTGGAGATGTCTGGGTTTTAGCCATCCGACGTCACAACTTGCTCGAAACTTTTTGAATTTTTTACCATGGTCTCCACATGCCATGAAAACACAACTCGTCAAGTTTCGTCAATTTTGGACTTCGTTTGGATTTTATATAATTTAAAAACACTTTCCGTGCACGTAACTCCCCATGTTACGACGCCAACATGGTCGTAATTTCGTGCGAGCTCCTGGATACGGCCTCAACATACTCCGAGCATCATGAATACCATCTTTCGAATCAAAAAGTTCCATTATTTCATGTACCTGCAGTTCAAATTTGGAGTTGTCGGAAAAATTCGAAGAAACAGAAATAATTAACGAATTATAGCAAAAAAACTCAAAATTGTCCCAATTTTTGCAGTTGGGTTGTATTTGGTGTAGGAAGTAACTTAAAAAAATTGGAAGAAAAAATCAAAAAAAAAATTCAAACTTTGCCGACGGCCAGAAGGTCGGTTTAAAAGCTACTTTGCCGATGGCCGGCCATCGGCAAAGCCGGTGGGCCCGGCAGCTCCTGAGGCAGCCACGTGGCCTGGCTTTGCCAATGGCCTGGCTGTCGGCAAAAATAATGGTTTGCCGATGGCTATAGTTTGCCGATGGCCTGGCCATCGGCAAAGAATGTCTTTGCCCATGGCCATGCTTTGCCGATGGCTGGGCCGTCGGCAAACACGGGTTTGCCGATGGCCGCACTTTGCCATCGGCAAACTACCCGGCCATCGGCAAATAGGCCGATTCCGGTAGTGATTGCACATAGCAAAATGCATGGTGCTGATGTATTATAAGTGGGCAATGGAAAAAAAATATTTTCTCACTCCTCCCAGTGACATTATCAAAAGAAAAATTTATTAAATAACACTATCGGCTTGCATTGCAAGTTGCAACTGACAATGATATCCTTAAGGTCAGTGTCCGCGCTTAGGTTTAGACATGATAGTTATCTATTTTTGTGTAGTACCTTTTGTTCTCCCTATGGTTGTTGGACTGTATATTTGAAGCATCATTGTATCACACATCTATTAAGATTTATAATATAAAATATTATAATTAGTATTACTATATGGTAATCCCTAAGTCCTAAAATAACTGTTGTTTTCACTTCCGGAGAAATAACTTTAATTAAAATATATATTAAAGAATGTTAATATTTATGTGACATAGTTATTATCGTCGAGAAAGATCTTTGAATCTAGTTTTTAACAAAATTATTTACAAATATTGTAAGTATTTTTATACAAATTGATTTAAACTTATGATATAAAAATCCAAAACGACGATTAGTTGGAACGGAGAGAGTACATGGGTACTAATTGACTATTTAGTGTCAGCCAAACGAGCCACAGAGCCAAAAACCTCTCGCCAGTTTTCTTTCAACTATAGATTGTTTTTTTTATTCTCTGGCTTTTTTGTCACCACATAATATAGGTTGTTACCATTACACTCGATTTTAGTTGGGTGGATGTAGATTCAAACAAGTCCTCAATGTAAGATTACCCGCACTTATGAAACTCTATTTTCTTCCTCTGTAAGGAATATTTCGTCCTGGTCATCAAGTTTCTCTCCCCTATACTAATTTCTTTCGCATCCATACAAACTCTATCCACTGTGAGGTCCACTTTTTTTTTTCCTTTTTTCTTTTCCCCTTTTCCTCTGCCCATTCTTTTCCCCTCCCCTGCTCTATCCATTCGGTCAACGGTCTCCCGACTCCCCACCTCGCCTCTCTCCGCTGCCTTCACAGCCGGGACGATGCCGGCGAGCGTGCGCCGAGCCTTGGCGGCGGACCGCGGCGGGCCAGCAGGCGGGCTCGGCTCCCCATCTCTCCCTCCCTGATGCTGGCCCCCGACCACGAGCTCGTCGGCGCCTCGTGGGGCGGTGAGGGCGCCCGCGGCGGGCCGACGAGGCCCTCCCTCCTCCTCCTCCCCTCCCGGCCTCCCCAGCGGGCGTTCATGGCGCGCAGACAGTGCGCGCAGCGGCCCCGGCGAGGCCCCTCGCTCCTCCTCCTCCCCCACCACGCATGGCGATCCCCAGCGAGCGCCCTGCAGCGGCCTTCTCTCTCCTCTAGCGGGGCCCGCACCATCCTTAGCGTCGCCTCCGTGAGCCACGCAAAAACACTGGATGCCGACCCAGACGCAATGCTTGTGTTCCCTTTTGCGTTGCCCGCTACAACTCTTCAGTTTCTCTTTTGCGTCCTAGTGCAGACGGCCTAAGACTACCCGCACTCATGAACCTTAATTTCCAACCTCTATAAGGAATATTTCGTCCTGATCAGCAAGATTCTCTACTCTATACCGCTTTCTCCCGCACTCATCCATTCTCAACACCAGCCTCTATCCATGGTGGGACCTACTATTAAGATTTTTTTCTGTTTTCTTTTTTCTCTTCCCTTTTCTTTTCCCCTTCCTTGTGGGATCCATTCGGACCGGTAGCACCACCGACGGGGAGGCCAGCGGCGGAGCTCGGGCCGGCGGCGCTTCCGCAGCCGGGCGCGCGGAGCTAGGGGCAGCGGTGCTCGCGGCCGCGCGCCCGGAGCTCGGGCGGCGGTGGCTCCCCGCTCCTCCCATGGGGCTCGCGAGGGCAAGGGACGGCGCAGGCGCGGACGGCGGCTCCTCCGACGGCCGCCGCGGAGCTTCATGGTGCTCGAGAGGTGGTGGTCGAGGGCCTCCCTCCCTCCTTCCCCGAGGCGAGCGGGGGCGGCGGCGCGCGCGCGCCGGGCATGGCGCGACGGCGGCCTCGCGAGCTCCGCCGGCGAGGTTCCAGCGGGCGGCGCACGAGGCCCGCGGCGGAGCCGCCCCGCGGCCATGGCGGCGTGCGTCCGGCGGCGGAGGACCATGGAGCTCGGCGACGGGCGACCTTCTCTTTCCTCGCCCGGCCTTCTTTCTCCTCGCCCGGGCCCCGCAGCGTCCTTTTGAGGCCGCGCCGTACATGTTGCGGGACGGAGGCCGAAACGCAAGTGTTGCGGGACGTTTTGCGTCGCCAGCTGCGGCGTTTTCTGACCTGCAAACACTTTTGCGTTTGGTTTGCGGGTCCCCAATGCGGACGGTTTAAGGGATGGGACGATTATCGGTAAGGTTGAGAGGGAGACGTGGTCGTTGTCTTTGGTTCGACCGTTGGAGGACGCTGGAGTATGACACGAGGACCCTTTTCCCCCGCACACTCACGCTAGCTGTTCGCGTACCCAAAAATGGCGGATGGCGCCACATCCGCCTCGGCCTTGCCACCCCCGCGTCGTCGCCATCCGCCGTCCTCACTCCATCCCCTCGCGCCATCCGCCGTCCTCCCTCCGCCCTGTTCGCGAGGCACCGACTGCTGACGATGGCACGCGCTGCGCGCTGTCTCCTCCCGTTTGACCGCCTCGCAGGCGACGCCGGGCAAGTCCTGAGGGGCGACCGGGCGATGACGGCGCATGGCCGACGCGAGCCGTGCCTCCGTCTCCCTGCCGCCGCGGCCCCGTCGATTATTTGCTGCCGACACCGTTAACTTCACCCGCGGCGACCTCGGCACAAGTCCTCTGTAAGTACCATATGCACGCTAGCTATTTGTCGAAATTCCCCTATAGAATGATAGAGCATCTGGACAACACAACACGGCAAGAAACAGAAAACGACAAGCAAGTAGTGTTGAGAAGATGTCAATTAAGAAATAGCCATCACATGTACGCGTTATTTTCCGGATGATGATGTTAATGGTCATCTGTGACTTCACTAGCATCTCTCCCCAAGTTCTGGTCATATCCAAAGTCTGGATATTTGTTTTGATGTTTATATTCTTTATTTACTTCTGAAATGTTCTGAACATCAGGTTGTAAGACATGTCCAGGTTCAGAGATAAGGTTTAGGTTGGCTCTAAACCTTAGCATTGTGTTATGTACTATGTATGTTTTTTTTCCAATAAAGTTGTTATTAGTTAAAACATGGAAATGACTCCAGTTTATTAGCTCAAGAATTCTATTCGGATACTTGTTGGATGAAATAAGTTAAGGTTCGATAGCAGCTACTGAGTTGCTTTGTCGCTACTCGATGTTAAGATCTATTCAGATAACTTTGAGTCAATCATACGAAGTTGTAATGTTGATTAGCAAAAGGCTAAGTATTGGTGGCTGGGTGCTTTTTCCCTCCCAATTCATTTTGTCAAGGTTCTATTTGTTGGAGATGCTTACACACCTAAGTTCTTTTTGAGTGAACAGAATTGGTGAATTTCGCCTTAATCTAAACCTGATGTGTTTTTCTTTTTCCTTCCTCTAGAAAGAGTGCTGACACTGAGATCGCTGCCAGTCACATAATACAGCCAGTGAAATCTGAATAATTTGAGCATCAATATGGTGTGTCTTGCACTCTTGCTCATATAAACATCACACAGAACTGAGGATTTCAGCAGTTCCATTCCTTCAAGCTCTCAAGATTCAAAATCTGAAACAATGACAAACAACACGTTTCCATTTTCTGAATCTTAATCATTACAATATTTGCACCCCAGTTGAATCTACTCGTATTCCTTCACATGATAAACACAGTTAATTACTCTCTACTAATTCACTTCTCTGTACTAGTAATCTATGCACACTTTTGCAACAGGACAGGTCATCCCTTTCTTCCCAGCCTTTTCTACAGTTTTGTTAGGAAGTGGTTACTGTCTGACCCTAGTCATGTATTACTTGCAGCCATCGCACAGCAAATCGGCCGGCAGCGGTGGCGGGTGGTAGTGTGAACCTGCGAGGCTTCCTACCTGCGCTGAAAGTTGAGGTGCTTGATGGCGAGGAAGAAGAGGAAGGCGAAGAGGCCAATGATGACGAGATGGAGGCAGGTCACAAGCTCAAAGTAGCGATCCTGCAGGCCCAGATACCCCTCCAGGAAGTCACGCACCGTTTGCTCCCTGAGCCCTGGCACCTCGATCTTCTCTGTCCGGTCTGCGAGCTGTGAGAACATCAGCCCATAAACCGTCCATGCCGCTGGGTCGGCCCAGTACACCCACCGCCACCACACAGGCATCATCTGCAGCAATTTACTCAACTCATCAGGTACACGGATTGGTTTGGTTTGATTTGGTCAGGTTTGGTGATTTCATCAGCTCGTTAATGGATTCAATCCATGATGTCTCAACCAATTCAGATGGGGAGTGTGGTACCTGTCTCGTGATGATGAAGCCAGAGAAGTTGTTCCAAAAGATGAAGATGAGGAATGACAGCCCCATGGCGATCTCGATGTTGGGGGTCAGGGCCACCGTCAGCATCCCGTACAGAGTGTAGTACATGAAGCTCATCACCAGGTACAGGAAGAACCAGAAGAATTTGCCTGCCGTCAGCTGGAACCCGATCATTGGGTACACAATCAATGAGAAGATCAGCACTTGCACCAACATGTAAGGTAATTCCACCGACACCTGCAACACGTAAACCTTCAGTTCATAATCTATGCCAAGCCTGTTGTTGCGATCAGAAGTTGATCATTGATGTGTGTTGTTACCTGAGCGATAGCATATGCCATGGTGGAGTACATGCCTGCTGCCTTTTCACGGTAGAGCACAACTCTCTCCATTGCCACCACCGGCTGTAGGATGCTGCAATTCATGAAACCCAGGAACAGTGCTGATGCATATACGATTCCAAGTATGTTGAATACATCTTGCTCCTCCTTGCTGTTGCACACGCAATCCATGTTAGATCTTGATTGGGCATAAAAAATAAATTTAATAGTCATGAAAGATAACACGCTTACATGCTTGAGCCAATTTTCCAAAATACAATTCCAAACATGATTGAAACAGCAAAAGTGTTTATGAACCGGACAACATTGTGTTCTGAGTTTTTCCAGTATGCACAACTTTGCTTCCACAAGCATGCCACACATTGTGTTGTTAAGTTTTGCCAGTAACCATGAGGAAAATGTAGATCCTTTGTGTTTGGTTCTGGTTGCTCCAATTCATCAATTAGAATCCTGTTCTCCCTGCAGGTGCCACCAAGAATTCCATTAGATTCACTTCCACCTATAGCAGCTAGAATAAAGTAATTTGCAGCTTTATGGCTGTACTACAGGGCGTACCTGTATAAGGAGGAGTTGCGATAAATTTCTGCATAGTCCACTCCGACTTCATATTCTGTTATGTGTGAACTGATGTCTAACATCCATGCTGCTGGGTTGTGGCCCTTGTTTATTTTAGGAACGCCTGGTATGGCCTGTTACAAAGTAATTTTTAGTATTTTCTTCTCTCTGCATCTTACAAATATAAACGTCCGTCTCTGACAATCTTACCTCGAAATACTTTATCATGTTGCTAGAGAGTGGACCTAGCGAACCACTGTATATGAGCTGACCTCCTCTTTTCATAAGCAGAAGCTGCAATGGGTCAAATTGAATTTGAAACTCAGAATTTAGTGCATATACCACTTATCATGTAGTTCTTTGATCATTTTCTACTTTAGTTACGACTGCATTTTACAATTTTATGCATACTTTTGTACATTTGTCCAGTTTGTTTGCTGTTTAAGTTTGTCAAGAATCATATTTGTTTTAGTTATGTAATTACCTTGACACGATTCCAGCACTGGACTATCATGTTTCTTAATGCTTGTTGTGGCTATATTTTTGTCTACCTATATGGCTATACCATCTGAACCTGTTCATACCTCATCAAAAGATTCAAATATCTCGATGCTTGGCTGATGAATTGTGCAGACAACAGTTCGTCCAGTGTCTACTGTCTTTCGTACTGTTCTCATGACAATTGCTGCAGCACGAGCATCCAAGCCGGTGGTTGGCTCATCCATGAATATAATGGAGGGACTAGCCACCAGCTCCACAGCTATTGTTAGTCTTTTCCGCTGCTCGGCTGACAGGCCAGTTACTCCTGGGATGCCTACCATGGCATTCTTCAAGTCAGTGAGCTCAACAAGGCTCATGACTTCTTCGATGAACATCTGAAATGCATTTGAAGAGAAATCTTGTGTCAGGAACTATAGGTTCCAGACTCCAGCAATGATAAAGAGGGGGTGAATTTGAAGCACATACATCTCTTTGATGAGGTTTAACATTTGAAGGGAGACGAAGCCATGCAGAAAATTTTAGTGACTCGTAAACAGTGAGATTAGGGGAGTGAATGTCACTCTGTTCACAGTAACCTGAGATCCTTGAGAATGTCTCCTGCTTCTTAGGGTAGCCTGCTATCTTAATAGTCCCTTCAATATATCCCCCCGTTTTCCTTCCAGCTAATACATCGAGCAATGTTGTCTTGCCAGCGCCGGTTACCCCCATCAAAGCTGTTAGTACTCCTGGCCTAAAAGCACCACTGACATCTTGCAGCAGCTGAAGCTTTTTCTCCGTTACTCCATTTTTTGTGATCTCCTGGTGGGATATTTGTATTCTTTTCTTCAGTATGTGATTGGAATTAATGAAGCTACTGGGTAAGATTTTAATAAGTGATCAAGGGATTACCTTAGGCATGTCAACAAAATAGTGGATATGTTTAAAGACTAGGGAGAGGGGTCGAAATGGGAGGATAACTTGATCATTTGATGAATTGCCTTTTTCAGCCATCTGCGTATGGTACACATGATTCACTTTTGTGGTCTTGATGTTAACTTGATGTTTGTGTGGAGCTGCAAGTAGTATATACGGCAGATAATTAATTTTTTTCTTTTCAATGCAATATTTACAAGGTTTGTGGTAGATTGGTATCATACAGTTCATGAACTCCAATGCAAATATGCTGAAGATGTTGAAGACCAGCGAGTATCCAAATAAAATGATGACACAAATCCAGTACCAGTGCCACTCTGTGAGCAGTCCTCTCATCTTGAGGATAGCTTCACCAACGGTGTTTGCATCATTATAATAAAATTCCTATCAGTAAGAGAAGATCAAGAACCTTAGTGTAATTAATTTTAAAAAGGATATACTATCATATAGCTATCACTTCCAAGTGTTGAAATTAGTGCTTACCGTAGCCCATCTTTTGTCATGAAACTCATTGAGGGTGATCGCATTCTGTGCATAGGTGAATGGGGACGTCCAATATCCCCACCGCAACCATGGTTGGAGATCATCTGTTTCAGTTTGCAGAATTGGTTATTACAGAGTTTATGTTGTGTACTCATGTTTCATGGTGTATTAGCTACATTCATCTAACCTTTTGATATGACGAATCCTCCAAGTATGTAGATTGCAATAAGAGCTGCAGTCCCCAGCATATTGGCCATCACTTGTGTCCTTCCTATGGCTGCTAAGAAGCGATACAGGCCCATTGACATTTGATGCATGGCAAAAAGTACCAGAAAGTGCTGGATGAACCTGCCATAAGCAATTGAACTCTTTTTCTTACTTTTGACTATTGAAGCACCAGAGGTCATTCAGCATATATAAGTACCAAGAGATGAGTACCTGATAGGGGAAGGTGCATATCCAATCATATAGTAGGTTAAGCCTGTCCAAAGGCCTGTCTCAACAAGCGATATTGGGATGCTAATAAGGTAAACTGAACAGAGGAGTGCCCATCCTGGCAATGCTAGTAACTCTCTTTGCTTATAGAAAGTGGGAAGCCGCTTTATTGTCATTGCAATTTCAGTCATTCCATTGAAGTTTACTATGACAACAGCCATAAAAAGTGCTCCCATGTACTTATTGGCATCAACTACAGAATTGTGACTCATGTTTGTTCTCAGGAAAAGTGTGGAGATCACCAAAGCCATAACAGTTATCTGAATGGTCTTGAATATATGGACCGGAGAGTTTCTTTTCAGTAGCAGTACTTCCCTTGAAAAGCATGCTTTGAAAATATTCCATCTGGATACTCTACGACTTGCATTCACTTTTACCAAATTATTCTTTCCAGTTATGTTTGAGCTGCACAGTTTGTATTCTGCTAGAAGAGGGAGATAGGACATGCGGAAGGATTCTGCAAATTTTTCAATCGTGTGGTACTGATACTTATTTTGATCACCAGCCCAGTATTGCTTTTGGTCCATCTTAGAGGTTACCTGGTCAATGGACAATTGGAGAAAACTTGTTACATTATTTTGCAACAGCATGTGTATTGTAGAATAGCGACATTTTACGCTCCTGCACAGAATTGTAAGTCATCTATTGCCTGCTTAATTTTGTGGATCTGATGTATTGGTTATCACACACACACACACACACACACACACACACACACACACACACACGCACGAAAGTTATCCTCGAACACTACACATTTTTTATCAGTTGGCATCACTGTTATGTTTAGCTATTCCTTATAGGCAGTTAGGCTTATTTGATGGTTGATTACCTCTTGAAGGAAATCGGCTACATTCTTTCTGTCAGGGCATTTGAATCCCATTGTTTCAAAGAAGTCCGTAGCATTTTCTCGAGGACCATGATACACAATTTGCCCCTCACATAAAAGTATTATGTCGTCAAATAATTCCAATGTCTCAGGAGGTGGTTGCAGCAAGGAAATAACCATTGTGAGATCCATCAAATGGGCCATCTGTTGGAGAAACTTCATGATCTCAAATGTCGTGGAGCTATCTAGACCTGTTGATATATCATCCATAAAGAAGCATCTTGCTAGACCAACTAGCATCTCCCCTGCATCAAACAACACCACTTTAATGTATGCCAACTTAGGTTAGGTTCCAGTTAAGTATCTTTCCTTACTCTGTTTCTTATTCTAATATTCCTGTTAGTTACTTCCATCTGACTTGACAGTCATAAGCATTCTATTTTAGAGCTAGTCATTCTTCATTATCATGAAGATTCGTACCCTGGTAAGAACCTTTTGCATTCTTGAAGTGGTGGAATGTCAGTTAATGTGGCTCTGTTTCAGATTGAAGTGCATGCTTGCAGTGGCAGCTACATAAACCCTATAGCTATAATGTATTTTAGAATCAGCCTTGATAGGCATGCTTACCAACTGTGGCTCTTTTCTTTTGCCCTCCAGATATTCCTCTTCTCATCTCGTCTCCTACTAGGGTATCAGCACACTCAGACAGGCCAAGTATCTGCATATAATCAACTGTTACTATTATATCATCATCATCATCATCAAGATATACAGAAAATCAAACAAGTTTAAGTTACCTTGATAATATAGTTTGTTGTGAGGTTGCTTCCTTCTCCAAAGGTGGTGGCCTGAGAGAAGAGCTATTTGAGTAACTAAACAAAACATAATTCGGTCTTGCAAAAACAAAGTAGTACAAAAGAACTACCTTAATGAACGAATCAAGATCTTGGTCCACTTTATTGATGACACCCTTTTTCCTTCTTATTGCTTCTCCTAGCATCTCTGAGTTTGTCATTCCATACAAACAGTAAATTTGTGTAAGTATAGATGCCATGGAAAATTTGATTTATCTTGAGTATTATGTGCTTCCTCTGTTCCAAATTATAAGTCACTTTGACTTTTTTGGTACATCCATTTTGCTATGCATCTAGATATAATAATATGTCTAGATACATAGCTAAATGAATGAGCCAAAAAAGTCAAAACGACTTATAATTTGGAACAGAGGGAGTAGATACTTCCTTCTTGAGTTAAAGTGTTTGCCTTGTTATAAATTGCAGCACATATGCAAGAGTACGTCTTACCAAATTCATTATTGGTTCCAAGCATCTTGGAAGAGAAGTTAATCGTCTCTCTTACTGTCATCTCAGCATGGTGAAGATCATACTGGCTAACATATGCACGCAGGTACTGTGGTGTTGAGTAATTTATTTCTTCTCCATTGTACATGACTTTTCCTTTGAACTGTTCACAATCATTGGCCATTTGTGTTAGTTAATGCTAGACATTATTGTCTGTTTTTGCCTTTTTTTTGTTGACAAATACTTTTGGTAGCATGAAGGCAGCTCAATCTACCTTCAAAGAAGAATCTAATTTTCCTGCCAACGCTTTTAGGAGAGTTGTCTTCCCTGAACCAGGTGCTCCTAGAAGGAGTGTCATCCTGACAGAATGCGATATAGAGTCAATATATCTTCATAAGTTAGTCCCTCTGTCCTGAAATATAAGGGGTCTAAAGTTTGTCCTCAGTCAAACTGTTGACTAATAACAGACAATCAAATTGGTACATGTGCATTGTAGTAACCTATCTGCTAAATTTGATCAAGCTGTTAAGTTTGAGATTGAACAGGATGTTGGGATCTATGCCTGTACTTTGGCAGCTAGTGAAAGATAAGGAGACATTTTACCTTGATGGTCTAATGACTCCGCTTACTTCATTTATGATTCTCATAGGTCTTTTCCTTGTAACACACATATGAACAGATGTTGCTAATTCCTGAAAACAAAATAAACTCTTCATTTAGAAATATATATTTTTTTAATATGACCTACCAACTTTGCATTGTAAAACAAACACATGCATGCCATACATTTGTATTTTAGCTCTTGCTAAAGCATAAGCATGCAGCAGCAGCATGACAAGGTCGAGTATCCTTTCGATTCTGGATTGAACTTCAATCCAGACTGGCCTAAGGTGGTTTGCAGATTTACCGATCCTCTTTCTCGATTAACTGTACTACATTTGACTTCATAAGTACTATTGTGATTCTGCTGTGTTCATGCCACCAGCTCTAGTAGGTGTCCAAAAAAATATTTGCTGCATAGCACTGTGGCTTGTGCATAATCCACGTATTTTTCATGTGCTCTGCAATTTCTGGACTGCAGAAACATGATAGCGTAGTTTCTTAATTAAACACTGTGTCCAGAAATGAAGAGCTAAGAAAGGATATGGAACTATGGAAGATGTTTATCATCTATACGTTGGATCTTCATAGGCTAATCTTGCTAGTAAGCTTAGGGTAGGATTGGCATAACTGCTGAATCTTATAGGTTCAGGTATAGTACATTAGATGGGCTGTTTAGTTTGATGCTGGATTTTTGCCACAACCAGGTTAGTGACCATCTATAGCTAGCGTTGGGCTATTGTAAGATGCCCACTTTGAGGTCATGGCCTATGAATTTTTGCATCAACCTTTTGAGGTTTCAAGTAGGAAAAAAAGGAAGCCTGTTGTGAATAGCTAGCTTGTTGGCCCTTCATCTCTCAATCTACATTACTACATAGATGCATGATCACTGCTGATGCAGTGATGCTCTAACTAATATATTCCAATATCTAGGCATAGAATGAGCCTCATTAATCATGAGGAATCTAATAGGCGTGTCTGGACAAGCTCACATTAAAGGCAGTCTCGTCATGGTTATGGGCTCATGGGCCTCATGGCTGCCTATCAAGTTGTGTGCTCTGTTCTATGCTCTGCTTCCTACGGGTCAATAGGAATTCGAAGGTTGGGCTGGCCTAACCTAAACTGCTAACAAGGTTCCCAGCTGGCTGACTGTGACTGCCTACTCGCTTTGTCCCTAAATAAATTATTTATTAGAGTTGTTTTATGTCAATCTTTTCCAAAATTAACCAA
Organism: Themeda triandra; assembly: GCA_018135685.1. Taxonomy (NCBI): domain Eukaryota; kingdom Viridiplantae; phylum Streptophyta; class Magnoliopsida; order Poales; family Poaceae; genus Themeda; species Themeda triandra. The sequence continues at coordinate 34,584 of JAENPR010001274.1, forward strand.
ACTTATTATAGTAAAAATATAGCAGTATTTGTGACACCAAAGTTACAAATTATATTTCATAATGCATCTAATGATACTAGTTCGCTGCCATAATATTTTTTTCCCTATAAATTTGGTCAAACTCAAAAAAAATTACTTAGATACATTCATGAATTGATTTATTCAAGGACATAAGGATCTATGTCCTAAAACGAATACACATATCATTTTTTTAGTAGTCAAATTTCTTCTCCATCCTAAAAATAATGCACATGTTTTCCTCAAAACCAAACTTTCCTAAGTTTGATTAAAATATATAAAACTAAAATGCTAACGTAATAAGTATATTGGATCAAGTGGTGGAATATTTTTCATATACTCTCTTGATATCACTCTCTATAGATCTAGTCAATTTTAAACGAGTTTAACTTATATTCCCTTTGTTTCAATTTATAGGTTGTTTTGTTTTTCTAGATGTACAACTTTTATTGTGTATCTAGACATGTGTATAGACATCTAGGTGCACAGTAAAATTTACGTACTTAGAATTAAAAACTATTTGAGAAATTTGGAACAGAGGGTGAGTGCTCCTTATCAGCCATGTTAAGTGTTTTCTTTCACATAACAAAGCACTATCAGTGAATAATACAAGATTCTCCTTGCACTGAGCTTCGATGTAACCTACACGAGCGTATTTATTGCGTGCACCTGTTGCTGCACCTGGGATTGGATCATTCGCGCCGCGTTACCCATACGCGCACGCTGCGCCTCAACGGAAAACGGATCGGAGCAAAGGTACTATTTAGGATAGGCGACAATCCATTCGACGTGTCTCACCAAATCCACGGCCCTTTTGTCTCTCATCTCTCTCCCTCCGACTGACGAAATTGCAATTAAATAAAATAGCAGAAAAGTCTCTTTTTGAATGAAAAATAAAAATAAAATCAAAGAAAATAAAGATGCCTTGCAACTTGCAGGGTTTGCAGCAATGCATGCACCCAGAGGAAGGAGAGGGTGGAGGGACAAAGCCACACAGAGAGAGCCAAGGAACGAAGCAATTAACAGAACAACAAACACATCGCGATAGGAGTTGAAGGAACACGACGACAATAGAAGAAAAAATTGGCGGGTTTTACCTGGGCGGCGTTGACGGCGCAGTTGAGCAGCGTCGGGACGGTGCGGTGGCCGATGCGGACGTCCGCCTCCACGGTGAGCCTGTCGAAGCGCACCTCCACCTTGGGCGCCTCCACGCCCAGCCTGCTCTCCACCATGCCAGCCAGTTCATCAGATCACACAGACACGACCATCAGGATCGACTTGCAACTCTAGAATAATACTATATATACTAACAGATTGATCGATGCATCCAACATTCATGCATGTTAATAACTATAGTTGATCTATCCGTCAGTAACAATCATCTCACCTCTCTTTCTTGTCGCGCAGCATCCGGAGGAAGCCGCGGTTGTCGTCGTGGGTGAGCGGCGGCGCCTCCGTCGTCCTCCCTGCCGTCGTCGTGGCCGAGAACCAGTCCTCCTCGTCTTCGCGTCCGCCGCCGGAGAGCTCTACGGCCGGCTGCTCCATCATCGATCAGCGGCGCGGTGCTGAGCGAGAGAAAGAAACTAGCTAGCTAGCGCGCGCTGCAGGTATGTCACGACGGACGACGGCTATATAAGCTTTGCTATCTCTAGCTAGCTAGCAGTAGTAAGATTGACGACTCGTTGCTGCTGTTTCCTAATAGGCGCATGCGCATGGAGGATGGACGGATGGGGGCACGGCACAGCGCTCCCGCTCCATGTATATCGGATAGGCATACATGTATATGTGTGGACTTTATTTGGAGAGGTATTTTTTGAGATAAAGATGGGAGTTTTAAGGCGGATGGAGTTTTAATTTCCAACGGTTAACGACCCACGTAGTAGAGAAAATACTACATTCTGATCAGGCCGACCACCTGTGTCCCACCTCGCTTTGATTCCTTCTCTCTCCATTCTTTCTCTTCTGAGGCCATGTTCACTTGCATAGAACTAGAGATGTTATCTGTTGTGGCAGTTATAAATAAGGGGAAATCAGGTGCTGAACTCCTCTCTTTTTGGCACATTTGTTATTTTTGTGTAGATAGATTGTTTACTGTAAATGAACCAAAACATGTGTCTGTTGCATCTTATAAAAAAAAAAAAAAAACTAAGCATATGTGCCTCGCAACTTTTTGTAGATAAGTTCCATTGTTCTATCTTGGCAACATATTTTTACCACATTAACGCCTTATTCATTTTATCATGAAACTAATGAGCGGGCTTGGAGGGCATTGAGCCTTCAAGCCATGTTCATTTTGCTCTAAAATGAAGGGGATTGAGAGCAATTAAGAGAAATTAAATCCTCTGCAAGTTAATAAAACCATCCTCAATTCCCTCCAATCCCCATGGTTTAGGGATTAAATTAACGAGGTGTGAGACTGGGATTAATTATCTCTCTTGAACAACATGATTGGCGCCTATGATGCTAAGTTTTTTTTTATTTTGGCCGTGATATTTTTTTACCAAATTATTTAATTACTTCCTTGTTTATATACTAAAATCAAGACATGGGTTTTTTCATAAAAGGATTTATAGCCTAAGAGTTAAAAGAGCCTCAATAACACCTTAGATGCTTAGTTTAACTCCCCGTGGGAGCGAATATTTTTAGGACTCAACGACGTTATGCTTTTAGTGACAAACAAGTCTTCTAAGATGCTTATAGGGGGTGTAGGGTTTATCTTTTCTTTAATGTGATGATGGGTATAAAAAGCGACATGTATGTACGTAGTATCCAGTCGAGATAATCCCCTATGCCGCAACGAAAGGTGTAATAAGATTTGCGCCCATATTCGGACCATCATGCATGGCGGCGGTGCTTAGTCATTACCTAGCTTTCGTCAACACTGATCATAGAGCGTCAACACTGATCATAGAGCGAGGCCGACCGGCCATCCATTCGTCATCACTTCAGCGGGCTCGGGTTCGGACAAGTCGAGAGCCTAGCTCAAACCAATGATTGATTCTTAATTTTTCGCAGACGACACGGCCCGACGACACTCAATCCAAGGTTAGGACTAATAAAGGACGATATCTTCGAGGTTGATTTCTTCGAGAGGCTTTCGCCAACTCAGTCCTGGCGTAAATATTGCATTGTTTATTTTTGTTAGGAATAATATAACAAATTAATATAATAAGAAGCTTCTACATACATAATTGCATACGTATGCATGCAGTAATTACAGCGCACAACATCCAAGAAAAAAAAAAACAATCACTACCGGAAACAACGGCTCTGCCTAGGGCCCCAATCTTTGTCGACGGCCAAAGCACGGGCTATCGGCAAAGACATCCTTTGCCGACAACCAGACTCGGGTTGTCGACAAAGGCAGGTCTTTGCCAACGGCCAACTGAGGCTATCGGCAAAGTTTTTTTTTTTTGAATTTTGATTTCAAATTTTTTTAGTCTATGTATATTGTATTGAATCATATTTTTGAATTTGAGGCTTTTTTATAACCTTTTGCTATATTTCTTGAATTTATTTTATTTACTTGCATTTTCTCAAAAAAGTAAATTTGAACCGCACGTGCATGAAGTAATGAAATCTAGTCATTCAAAAAATCATATTCATGTTAGAGAGTGTATTTTGAGGCCGTATCCAGGAACTCACCCAAATTTTTTAACTCTTGTTCATGAAACATGACCATCCGATTTGCGGAAGAAGTGTTTTTTAATTATATAAAATGCAAATAAAGTCCGAAAATCACGAATTTTGGGTTATTGGTGCATAAGCTACACATCACCACATGTGATCACTTGTGGTTACATGTGGAGATGTCTCGCATTTTAGGCATCTCGACGTCACAACTTGCTCAAAACTTTTTGAATTTTTTTACCACGGTCTCCACATGCGATGCAACACAACTCGTCAAGTTTCATGATTTTCGGACTTCGTTTGCATTTTATATAATTAAAACACACTTCTCCCACAAGTGAATGGTCATGTTTCGTGAACAAGGCGTTCAAAAATTTGGGTGAGTTCCTGGATACGGCCTTAATATACACTTTCCAACATGAATATAATTTTTTGAGTGGCTACATTTCATTATTTTATACACCTGCAGTTCAATTTTAGATTATCTGAAAAAATTCAAGTAAATGAAATAAATGAACGAAATATAGCAAAATATTATAAAAAAAGTATCAAATTTGAACATGTGCTTGTCAACAATATACTAGGAAAACAAAAAGTTTGAATTTGGAAAGAGTTAATCTTCTCATGCTTTTGAATTTGAAAGATTTAAAAAAAATAAAAAAAAACCTTCGTCGAGTGCCCATCCCGGGCCACTCGGCAAAGTCCCCGGCCCAATAGGCCCAGCAGCCCGCTTCCAATCCATATATAAGTAAACCTAACCCTAACCCCCACCCCCACTCTTTCCCCAGCGCCGCCTCTCTCCCAGCTCCCCCACTCCGCCCGCGCCCGCCCGCGCGCACACACTCTCCTCTCTCCTCTCCACGCGCCGCACCGCCGCAAGCCCGCCGCCGCAACCCGCGAGTGAGGGTGGGAGTGAGCTAGCTCTGGCCTAGCAGCCGGCCAACGCTAAGTAAGATGGACCCGCGCTTCCCGTTGCCGGTGGCGCCGGCGCTGTCGACGGGCAGGGGCGGCACGCAGGGGCCGTACCACCGGCGAGCCCACTCGGAGTCGTTCCTGCGGTTCTCCCACGCGGACCGGGACCCGGACAATGACTTCTCCTTCCCGGACCTCGACTTCCCCTCCCGCCACGGCGGCCACGGCAGCGCGGCCTCCCCACCCCGGCGGCGTGGCCTGGGCCTTCCTCGCGGCGGTGGCCTGTCCATGGAAGCCGGTCGAGGTGGAGGCGAGCCACCCACCCCCATGGACGAGCGCCGTGAACTAGGTGGGGCGCGCGCCTGCAAGGACCGGGGTGGTCAGTCTGCGTGATGCAGAGGAGCGCGACGGGTCGGGGGAGACCTCCATGGATGCCTCGCGCCTCCATTGGCCAGGAATCCGTGGCCAGCGCGTCGCCGGCAGGAGCCGCGAGCCGCGCGCCTCCATGGACCGCCGGCAGGAGCCGTGAGCCGGCAGGAGGCAGATGAGGCTGTCGGTGCGGGCAGGGGGCAGCGCGCCGGCGAGGGCCGCGGCGTCCAGCCAGATGTGCTTGGCGGGCCCAGGCTGATGGGCTCCTCTTTTTATATTTTCCGTAAAGCCTTTGCCGATCGCGACATGGCCGTCGGCAAAGCTTTGCCGACGGTCTAACACGTGGCCATTGGCAAAAAGGCCTTTGTCGAGCAAATCTTTGCCGACAGCCCTTTGCCGATGGCCAGCATGACAGGCCGTCGGCAAAGTCTTTGCAGACGGCGAAAAAGCCTTTGCCGAACGAGGCCGGATCCGGTAGTGAATCGCGCTGTTCGGCACGATTGTTTTTTTTGGCTGCGGCTGCGATTGATACTACTTTATTATTTGTTAGAGCAACTCCAACAGACATGCTATCTTGTTAGATATACTATTTTTAGAATTTGTCCAGCAAAAGTTAAGCTCCAACAACCTTGCTATCTTGTTTTGTAAAATACTAAGTTTGTTATTTCTGAAATCTCGCTTGTTAAATTTGGTTTGCATGTACCGCTAGCTATCTAGACTTGTCATTATAAAGGCTGTTGGAGTTTTCTATTTTTTAACAGAATTTTCTATTTTAGAGTAGGACACAAGTATATGACGAGACCAAACAATGTGCTCCTTCTGCACTCTGCCGCCATGAAAAACGACACATCAGCTCGGGTGCATGCATGGCAAACGTGTGTTGCTATATGGCGTCCCTCTCGGCTCTCGATCCCAATTAATAAAGAGCCTTTTTCTCCAGAGCCATTAGAAAAGTTGCCAATCTCGTCCAAACCACTGAAATTTTCATTCTTTCACTGGTGCCCAAACTCAAAAATTTTCTTTCTCTGAAGCCATTCCGTCCACTTCTGTGCTTAACGGTGTCAAATGGACGGACCAAAAGACCATTATACCCTTCAGTGGGGTCCGCTTGTCAGTCACTCAAACTATCTCTCTCACTCTTTCCTCTGTCATGGCGCTAGCCTCTCCCGAGTGGGATGGCTCACCCGAACTGGAGGCCGCCGCCACCGTTCCTGGACGAATTGGCTGGCGCGGAGGCGGAGCGCGCCTGCAGTGAGCTCGCGGCGCGAGGCGACGGGGCTGGCGGCCCGTGGAGCTCCCGCGCGCATGGGGCGTGCGGCGGCGGCGGAGCTCGCGGACACGGGCAGCATCCAGAATTCGCCGGACGGGGCGGCGGCGTTGGGCGCCACGGCCTGCTGCTGCTTCTCGCGCGCCTTGGGCGCGCTCGGATCTTGGCGGCGCCGCGGCCTGCTGCTGCTTCTCGCGCGCCTTGGGCGCCCAGATTGCGGCGGCGTTCGGGTCCTGCTGCTGCTGCGCCAGCGACGGAGGTTGGAGGAGGTGGTGGTGGTACCCGGCCATCATGGCGGACATGTCGTGCTGCGCGTGGCCGCCCCCTAGGTGGTGGTGCGGGTGGAGCGCGAGGGTGGGGAGCGGTGCGGGCGGCGGCGGGGTTGGCGGCGCTCCGGAGGTTGGAGATGTGCTCGGAACTGCTGCGGACGTCAGGCCGGCGTAGTAGAACGGGTGGTGGTGGTCGCCCCCGCGGCCACCAGGGCTGCTGTTGCTGCTCGAGGCTGCCACCGCCGTCACGCCACCGCACCATGAGGAGGACCTCCCTCGTCACGCCGCGCGACGGATGGAGCTCGCGCCCGCAGCCAGGAGCACTCGCGCACCGGCAGGGCGAGCAGGCGAAGGCGGAGCAGCGAGGATGTCGTTCGCGCGAGCGCGCCACATAGCACTCGCCTCCCACCCGGACGTGGAGGCCCGGAGCTCGCGGCGGCGATGGTGGCGCAGTTCCGAGTGGTTGCAGTCTCCGGCGATGTGCAGAGCAGGGAGTCGGAGCTGGAGCGCGCCGGCGCTGGAACGTGGAGCTGGAGGAGCGGCTCCGGCAGCTGACGTTTGAGCGCGAGGACTGGCTGTGCGTTGCCGCAGGCCTCCGCGCCACGCTCGACCAGCTCCTTCTGCAGCAGCAGCCTCCTGCGGCCGCTAGCGGCGACGCGCAGTCCAGAGGCTTGTCGCCGTCGTGCAAGTCCTGCCGCGCGGGCGATGCGTGCGTGCTGCCCGTCCCGTGCCAGGGCAGGAGGTGAAGCCCAAGCTTCCGCTTGGTGCACCGCCATGAGGCGCGGTATTGCCGCAGGGGGAGCTTCGCCCCAGCCTCTGCGAGCACGAGCGCTGGCGTTTGGGGGGCAGGGGACAGAGTAGTAGTCAGCGATCGAAGTCACGCGGTCCCCCCTCTTCTATCTATGCCCATGGGCAACTTGGTCTTTTGGCATAGCCGACCCCACATGTCAGGACCCTGAAGCGGCGCAAAACAAGCGGAGTATGGACGGAATGGTTTCAGGGAAACAAAAGTTTTGAGTTTGGGCACCAGCGAGAGAATTAAAATTTCAGTGGTTTGGACGAGATTGGCATTTTTTCTAATGGCTCTGGAGAAAAAGGCTCATTAATAAATCGGCCTGTAGCTGCTCGCGATCGCCAGCCATCTACTCCGAGTCCATCCTCAATCGGGCTATGACATGAGCATAGTAGTAGCATGCATTTCTTTGCTTGCTAGGACTGTGGAGTATATTTTTGTATATATATAGAGTAACGCGCTAGTAATCAATGAAGAAATATATACATACTGTATATACATACATTTATACTCTCCATATGTTAGCTGGAGTTTTGAACGGATGGCGCCGGGCAGTGTGCAGATATATACATCGCACTTTCCCTCTCCCCGTCCGTGCATCATGCATACACGTACGACTCATCAACCGCTTGATGAAGGCTAGGTAAGCGCCAAACAAGGTGATGATGAACTGATGATCCGTGTCAGCTACTGGTTTATTGCATTGTTCAAACTAGGCGGCACTGCATGCTGTCAGCCGGTCTCCAGTCGTATGTATATGGCGTGGACACGTACGTACTACGCCAGAGTAATGTTGTCATGTGATCTCTCTCTCTTGCCAGTCGTTGCATTGGAGTAGTACACATTCATGTACGCTTGCCGTCAACTAGCTGATGTACGCTTGCTGTCAACTAGCCGATGATTAACAACTCCGATCCTATTTTTTTCATCAGACAACTTCGAGCTCGTCCGGATGGGATGAGATGAGAAGCTCATATCGAGGCGATTTAGCAGGCGGGCCGGCTTCAGTAAAGAAGCGTGCGTCACGGATCGGAGAGGGTGGTTGGTCAGCAGGCCGGCCGGCACGGCAAGGCAATGCAAGGCAAGCTAGCGGCAGCATGTACCCACCGCCGGCCCGTCGCCACCAGAGAATATGACAGGATCCATGCAGAGGCATGGACGGGTCATAAAAGACGAACATGCACACGCTTACTACTATTAGCAGCAGCCTTCCGTCGTCATCGATGATCCATCCACCGTACCACCCCGGCCGCTCGCGCGATTTGCGTTTGGATTTACTACTATACAAGCATGGATGCTAGCATGTGCAGGAGAGACAGACAATCTATGGATCGTTCCGTCGAGACTGGTGCTGTGTCTGTGTGCTTGAATTTCCACGCACATGACATGTATCCATGTCAGCGACCCGCCGGCGGCGAGGTGACCCTGTCACACACACGCACAAGGCCGGGGTCACCCGGCGACGAACCACCACTACGGGAATCCGGCTGTTCGCCGACAGCCCACCGGTTTGCCGACAACCGGGATTTGGGCTGTCGGCGAACCGGCTATTTTCCGACAGCCACAATCCACTGTCGGGAAAGATTACTTCGCCGACAGCCCCAGATCCAAGGCCTGTTGGCGAAGAAAGGCTGTCGGCGAAGAATTTTTTTTCCCGACAGCGAGACTGTCGGCAAACAAGAGTCTGTCGGCGAAAGGCCAAGCTCGGCCAAACGGGCGCTGCCGTCGCCGTTTGCTTCGCCGGATACCGCGCCGTCGAACTGTCGGCAAAGTATGCCGACAAGCAAACACATGCTTTGTCGGCGAAGATGCTTTTTTGCCGACGGCCGTGGTATTGTCGGCGAAGGTTGTTGTTTGCCGACAGCATCTGGGTGCTGTCGGCGAAGGATGCTCTTTGCCGACAGCATTTGTATGCTGTCGGCAAAGATGGAACCGCTGTCGGCGAAGTGAACGGCAGCCGAGTTGATGGCGTTGTTCCTTCGCCGACAGAACGGGTGGCTGTCGGCGAAAGGACGCCGACCACGCTCTGATTCCTGTCGGCGAACCGGCTTTTGCCGACAGGATTTTCGCCGACAGCGGTTTGCCGACACTTAGGCCAAATCCTGTCGGCAAACCGTTTGCCGACAGGATCGAGGGGTTCGCCGATAGCTTAAAGCTGTCGGCAAACCGCCGGATTCCAGTAGTGCACTCTCAACTCAACTCGCGATAACTCTCGGGGCAACGAGGTCCCGTTTCACACTCCACTTCTCAATTCTGTTTATAAGATAGATTGATTCCTACGGAAGGTTCTGTTCCCTTGTGGCTGATGCATTACTTGAGCCAGGTTGGCTTGGGCCACATGGCAGTGGAGGCAGTACGTGACACTCCACCTCATGGATCATGCCTGACGACGATCTGAGGGCATACACTCCTATACATAGCTAGAGTTGACTCGGTTCGGCACATTAATTAAAAACCTACAACCCGGGGAGGGGTTCTCCCAGGAAGCGGCGTCCACGTGGTGGTAAATTCTGTGGTCCATCTGATTGCTCGTTTCTACGGTTGAGGTTCAACCCGCAAGATTCTCATCTGAATCTATTTTTACCGGAATCTGGCTTCACCTTGGCTCCCTCTCTCTGTCTCTTCGTTTGTTGCTTCTTGCACTAGATTCGATTCGTTTGGAGCTATTCCACCCACTCTTCACGCCATAAAAAAAGAGAGGGTCCTTATCTCCTTTCCTCTCGTTCCTTCCACGGCAAAAAAAAAAAAAAAAAAAAAAAAAAAAAAAAAAAATCGGCCCTCTCGTTCTCCGACACGGACAAGGCGACGGCAGCGGTGCCGGCCGCGCACGGCGGCGACGGTGGCCTCCTCCTCCCTCGCGCCGCCCTCCCTCTCTTCCAGGTGTGCCCTCCTTTTCTTCTCCATCTCTCTCGGCTCCTTCCCTCTCCTGCCGCAGCCACGGCACGGCAGCTGCCGTACACGAGCGGGGCAGCACGGCTGCGGGCACCATCCTCTCCCCGCTCTACCCCGACGCCGCCGGCGTGGCTGCTTCCTTGCCCCGCCTCCTCCCTCACCCATGTGATGTTGTTTGTGCTACAGGAAACCCTAGACGGGCCCCACACGGCGGCGGCGTGACGGTGCGGGCGACCGCGCAGCGAGCGCCATGGCGCGGGCAAGCACACGCCCCGGCATGGCATGCCGCGACGGTGCGGTGGAGTCCTCACGGGCGGGTGGGCTGCTTGCTGGTGGCTGCTCCAGCAACTCCACGGCCCGAATCCGGTATCTCCATGGCCAGATCCGGTGGCTCCATAGCCAGATCCATCCATCCTGGTAAGTCTCGTCCTCTCTTTCCTTCTTGCCTGCTTGCTTCTTTTTTTTTCTTCTTCACATTCTTGTTTTCCTGGTAGTGTTTATTTCACAAGATTTTAGTCACGTTGGGTTCCAGTTGAGCCCAGCAATTATTTCTTGTGATCCTTTTTTGCCCGTGTATGCTCATGCTACTGCTGGTTTCCTTCTCTGTAGGTCAAAGGTGCCCAGGGTCTAACAACATTGGAGCAGCGCCAGCGGCATGAAGAATCTGGCTACTGCCACAAGAGGGATGCATTTTCCATATCTGCAGCCACTCTCTCTCATCAGATGGTAATTTTGGATTCTTTATTTGCCTAAAAATTTCAAGGTCCTAAACACCTTTTCGTGGTTACCTTTTACAGGTTGGGATGAAACAAGAGAGGACTAAAATATGTGAGGTCCAGTTCTTCTACAACCGTCAAAACTTCATGCAAATCGACCCCTCCAAGGTTTGGTCTCTTCACAGCCGCAATTATGGAATCATATTATTGTTTGAATGGTGACTTTCAGTTATCCCAGATTCTACTTTTACTTTCTAAATATGGACCTCTAGATGCAAAGAGTATAGATGTGTTTCGATGCTTCTCCTCCTTTGGTCAAGTATGCCTGTCCATAGTTTTTTTACATGCCCTACTGATTTGCTAATGTAGGTCACAAGAACAAATATTTGGTGCCACATGTTGCTTTGAACCAACATACTAAAAAGCCGCTTATGTGGAATACAGCCAGCTTGAATTTGTTTCCTACTTAGGCCCCATTCGTTTCTCTCAGAATGAAGCGCAGGAATAGTTCTGGCCAGATTCAGTACTTTAATTTATATAAGCTCCACTAGCCGGATAAATTCCTGGTGTTAAAACAAGTTATTTGAATGGGCCCTTACAGTGCTATCATTGACTGTGCAGTTGGTAAATGCAATTTGTCAGAATTATATACTTTAGCTCACAAGATGGTTTGCTAGGCACTTAGGCAGCTTATCATACTTCTTATAGTTTCAATCGACCAATTTATTTTTTCCTTCAAGTGCACCCATGGGGCCTCTTTGCTTGATATATGAGATTTGAGATTTTTTTTTCTACCACCTTGATTTTGCATGTTTTTTCAGTTTTATATATGGAACTGCCAATGTATAAAGTATTACATCTAAATATCAATTGCATTGCCTCTGAGGTTTACTTACACTAATAAAGTTACCTTTTGTGTTCAGTTTTCAATACTGATACAAGACGATGCTGGGTGCTAATCTGAAATGTCAATTTTTGATGTATTATTGCAAATCTCAAATGGGGAGTCTGAACACTTTTCATGGGTTGTTGTCTTTCACAATCAGACAAAGGTTAGCATTCAGACTATTTTTCTGATGGTCTGTGTTTGTGCCTCTGAATGGCAGTGACATAGTACTATTATAGCCTACATAACATTTATATTTCGCCCACTGCCACTAAGAAAAATGTATACTGTGGCGTTTCCTTTTCCTGAGTTTTTGTTGTAATGTTTGCATATAGAAAGCAGAAAAGTGTATGAAAATGGCATGTGATGACCAAAAAACACTTGGATTTATTTGTTTTTTCTGTTGCAATTTGAACCACAAATGTTCAAGAAGCATCTTTCGGTAGTACTTAAGAATTCTGAAAGATGCAGGCGGATATCAGTCTATCAATGGGCACTCAGGGAACTGAAGTTGCCAAGGAGAGTTCTGATAGTGATATTATTATCTTGGATGACGATTTTACATCAGTCATGAGGGTGCGTTAACTGTCTTTATCTTTTCTTGTTAGCCTCTACTACTGAAGTTCATGGCGTATGTTTATGGCATCAGGTTTCAGTGTATGTCAACATACAAAAAGTTTATGCAGTTCCAACTACCTATCAACGTAATGTGTTTGCTGCTGTCAGTTCTGGAAACATGCCGTTGAATGCTGTTCAGGTCTGAGTTCATAACCTTTACTATTATGACATGTATTTGTACACAAATATATTGTAAACTGCATCATTTATCACCATTTAATTTGTACAAACTGCCAGATACTTCACAGCTTCCTTCATTTCTGTCCATGTCCAGATAGTATTTCTAAAAAGATTTGAATTTATTAGCTGTGTCTCTGTACTGTTGGATAAAATTATTATTTTTTTTCTACCTTGGCTTACAGTTGTTGCTCTGGGTTTTGGGTGCCATTGCATTGGCGACAGAACCTCCAACAAACCATCTTATTGTCAGTAGGAACAAGGTTTGTTCTTGTGCATGTACTATATCTGTTCATCTACCATCTTGTGGAGAGAAGGTATCCCATTGATAAGACATTATGGATATGGGAGTGAATTGCCGTCTTCCTTCATTGTAGACACTATTTCCTCTGGTCACAAATTCATTGGGCCGTTGACTGAGACAATATTTAGCAATATGTTTAGAAATTTAATATTCTAGATAGAAAAAGCAAAGTATTTTCGTGATGTATGTGCTAGCATCAATCTTGTGCTGACAATCTATGTGAAATTTTAACTATTGGTGATGTCAAGTCAATTTTTTGTTTACTTATGGCGGACTTAGATGGACCTACATCTTTGTGTTCAGATAAAGTATTTCGCAATAAATTGTAGATACAAGAATGTTCATAATTTTAGTTGCTAGATCATTTCAATTGCGTTTAATTTCATATTGTGCATGCTTTCCCGAACTCAATTTTGTTTTATTTACATCCTCCAGCTGCTTTGCCCTGAGATTTTTGTGCTCCAAAAGTAGCCAAGATCCAAATCTAATATTCAGCTCGATAAGTGCTTCTTCAGTACAGGTAGGTTCATAATAAGGTGATAATCTTGGCACATGCAGTATTTTTTTTTTCTTGCCTAACTACACTGTCCAGTACCTCGTTCTAAAATTACGTTGTCGTTGTTGGCCTCCTGTGACAGTCCAGTACCTCGTTCTAAAAATATATTTGGCTATATTACGTGATTTCCATCCACGTTTAACTTTCCCAATCCTGTCAAACATGGTTCCAAACTTGAAGCTAACTGCATGCTTGCTGTTTTTAGTTTACTCCAATTTGTCCATGTCTGTTTCCTGAATTGCTTCTTACCCTACCAACTGATCCCTTCTCTGGTATAAATTGGATTACCTTTGGTTTCCTAAATTCATTTGTATGCGCCTTTTTTAGGCAGCTGTCACTTGGAAAACATTTGCTTTCTTTTAGGCGGCTGTCTATTTCCAAAGGCAAAACCTCTAGACACCCAGTGAAATATTTATATTGCTGTTACAGTAGACTGGCTTATTTGGTCTTGCAATATTTAACTAATAGAACTTATTTTCCAGTGTATTCCCCCGACCATATCACAACTCCGAAGGAAATGCTCCAACAGACCTATATGAGACACGGGTTCTCACATCTGAATGCCACACAGGTATTTTCCCCTTTACAGTTCTGATTGTACTGAAAGCACCTCAGTAAAAACTTCGGTCCAGTGTGCCTCATATCATCATGTCATAATTGAATGTCTTAGTTAACTATTGCCATATCTCGGGAAAATAGTCATAACCAGACATAGCTTTGTCTATATTGTATTTTGTTTTTCCCATTTGTTTCCCCTGTATGTTTAGAGCTATTACCTCCAGCTACTGTGGCAGCTTCCTCCTACATAGAAGATAACTGAAACTTAGATTGTGCACCATCTGCAAAATTTATGCAGATTGGAAACTAATGGGTCACAAATTTGTTAACTACATATTTTTAACTAGCAGTCCTGTCTATTTAGGCAGGAGCCTTGTTTACTTTAAATGTTACCTTAAACTAGGTTTGCTAAGCAGGCTGGGCAACCTTTATTTAGATTGAGTTGTGATCATCTGTACATGTTTCGAAATTATATAGGTGGTGGCTACCACATATATTGACACGTAATAAATTTATTTGCTCGATTGTTATTAGGTGAAAATAAAGATTGGTACAACCGTCCTTCCATAATTTTCTGTGCCCTAAATAAAGATGCAACTTTATATTACATAACTGAGCATTTGACAAATTATCTGCTCCTTTGTAGAAACCAAGTGTCCACTAAAGCCATCGTGCCTCTTGGTCGAGCGCAACAACCTACAGCAATGTCATGGTGCATGCGACACCATCTCGAAGATAAAAATACGTGCGGTTCACAGTGCCAACGTCGAACTGCCTCAGTTCCTTTGGAGCCATGCCATGTTTCATATGTGAGAGCCCATTGGTTTGCGTGTTCAAATGGAGTCTCTCTCTCTCTCTCTCTCTCTCTCTCTCTCTCTCTCTCTCTCTCTCTCTCTCTCAAGATTGTTTCTTGCTAATGAAACCATATCAAAAAAGGGCAATGTATCGGTGCCAGAGCTTCAGCATAGAGATTGGGACTACTCGATAGCTAAAAAACTTAACAGTGTTATCTTCTGTGATTTTTGTTTATGCACAACTTTTAGAAATGTCTTTCACGATCAAACTATGAATCCTATCTATGTATGCAATATAAATTGGAACTCTGGTCAACCTTCAAGCCCTCCTCTTTACTGGACGCGCAAAAGCGTGGCAATACGGCTCTGTGAGTGAGAATTCCATGTAAAATAACTCCGTCAGTCACATACTATGTAACAAAATTATATATCCTACATAGCCTGGCTACCAATACGGCGCGCCACCCTACTAGTATATATTATTCAGCGAGCCAGACTGATGCTGTGCTGTACTGATGATGCAACTAACAACTATATATTTCGTCTGCCGAGCGATCTGAGGGCATACGCTCCTATACATAGCTAGAGTTGACTCGGATCGGAGCAGCTCTTCAGTACTGGGCGGCGGCAGCACCATGATATGCATGAATGCGAGTGACCTCGTCTTCGATCTGCCACGCGCGCCCATACCTCCATACTCAATTCATGCATAGTATGCACACAGAACAAAAGTCTACAGAAATGATGGAAGAAGAACGATCAAACAGCAGTGTTTGTCCTACGTGTTTATGAGTAGGTTAACAACGTATTTAGTATTTACTGTATCAGCTAGTACTGAACTGCTGATGAGCATGGATACATAAATAATGTTTGAAAAAACATAGTAGTAGAGTGTAAGTTAAAATCTTGAACGAAGCACGCTTTCGTCGTCAGCTAGCGCGTGAGCCTTAATCTGGTGCCATGCATGACGATATTAAACATTATAATTGGCAGTAGTGCCCCGCATAGCCGGTTGGTACACGTCGCTCCAAATTCACTGATTGGTCCACCTGAGCATCACATCACCTCCGCCTCATCTTATTGGTCCATCTCAGCAAACGCAGCTCCATATATAATGCCCACCCCATCCTCTCGCCAAAAAAAAGAAAAAAAAAAAGAAACCAGAACCTTCTCGGGCTCTCTCCGTCTTCCTACCTTCTCGGGCTCTCTCCGTCTTCCTCCATGCCGCGTCGTAGCTCCACCTCCGCCTCTCTCCGTCGCGGGAGGCCTTGGCCGCGCCTCCACCTCCGCCTCCTCTCTCTCCTTTCCTCCCTCTCCCCCTCCTCACGCGGGTGGTGAGACGGCGCGGCGGCGGCGGCGTGGTCCGGAGGTGGACCTGCGTCGGCCCTGCCGCTCGCCGTGGGCGACGGCACAGCGGCAGCGGCCGCCGCCTCCGCCCCCGCCCCTCCCCCGGCGGATCCTGCTCCCAGCCCGTTGTCTTGTGTGCCTAGGGTTTGCAGCGTGGCGCAGCCCATCCTCCGCGGTGGCCGGTCGGCGCCACGGCCCCGGTGTGGCCCTTTGATGGGGTGGCGCGGCGGCGGTGCCCTGCCACGGAAGCCACGAACGCGCCGGCGACGGCGGCCTTGCTACAGAGACCGGTCTGTGTTTCTTGCTCCTTCAATTTGGTTGGACCTGGTACGGTAATATGGGGAAAAATCTCCTTTATCTCTTTTGCCACCGTAAGCCTCCGATCCTTTGATTCAATTTTCTGTATGTTTGGAGTTCTTTATTTTGCTTGCACATATAGGCTTGTGTTCTCTTACAAGAAAGCAGATCTTAACTCAGTAGGCTGTGCTGATGCTGTAATCTTCAAACAGTATATACAAAAGTGTGTGCCTATGATGCTGCTTTGTTTAATTTTAGTCTGAGCACATGCCACTGCTGATGATGTACCTATACATTTTTTTGGTTGACCATATGCTAATGCCAATGATGCTGCAAACATATATCAGTTTTCCCTAACCTGGACGGGCTATCCTCAAGTGAACCCTAGCCGCTTTTCAGCGTTAAACGAGAGTGATTTTTTGTTTGTCAATGCAAGCAAACCATTGCTACATGGGAACCCTGAAAATATTTACATGCCATTGCTATTTTCCACTTCTCTTCCACACATGTTGGTGGCTTTGTTGCTGGAAATAAATATCATTTGTTCAACTATATCATGTCAGAATATGCAGTCATAATTATAACTATCTGTGTTCTACAATCTTTTAATTCTGCTTTCAAGTGAGGGATTATCATATGTTTCCATGGATACTGCTTTCTACATTTCGGCTGCAGTCGGTGTGCGCTCAGGTGGCCATGTAACTGTGTGAAGTTTTGGCCCAGTATTTTATGATGTTTCTATTCCATTTTTAAAGAGGCATTTGGCATATGGAGTGATACGAGCCATAACATATACATGTTCCTTTTTAAGATTCTTAATGGATTGAAGCACTTTGGCATGTGCAATGATGACCTACATTTCCCTACCAACAATCCAATTTTTTATATCATTTGCATTTTCCTCATATGCAGTGCTGGAAGTGCTTTTCTCTTGCTGCTGTATTAATCTAACCCCATATTCGTTCCCAGGCCTCCTGAGCGGCCATGTGGTACACGTCGCCTTAAATTCATTGATTGGTACATGTTCATTTGCTTGCGATGAAAAAAATGATGATTGCTATGTTTCTGAGGCCTCCAAAAATCCTTTCTTCATTTACAAAAAAGATTTTTGGCTTATTCACTGTTACAGCATACTTTTCATGCCATTGTTCCTTTACATGTTTGTTGTTAGGAAGTGATCTCCCTATAGTAAGTCACAATGATCCCACCCCATGTTTTTTTGCCTGTTACACTTAGTTTCCTACTATTCCGCCTAGGCTACATATACATTGCTTCAAAAAACTTATCTACACCTCTTGCACCTCACAGACCTGTTGGTTCCTCATTATGCTGAAAATAGTTCTTGGTTTCCTAATCCGCCTAGGCTTTGTATATATTAGTCCAGAACCAACCTTATCTACACCTCTTGCATCTCACAGATATGTCGGTTACTCATTATGCTAAAAAATGGGCTTTTATATTTATTGGAACATTTGACTTCCTGATTTCTTATATAGAGTTAAAGTACTGTTCTCGCCTTATAAAGGATTGTGATCTTGTGTTCAAGTGATACGATTAATTATAACTACAATGCAGTGCTTTGTCGGTGGTTGTGTATCTACCTTGGGTTTTATTTTTTTTTTTAAAAAAAGCCAATGAAGCATGCTAATATAATGCTACGATTTGTAATTGTTTATCCAAAAAATGCACATTATTCTCGCATATAAAATTATTCACACTACGTGCGGAGCAGTTGGAAATAAGAAGGCAAATAAACCCCACCTGCTATCTCTTAGTTTATCTACAATCCTATATTCCTAAATATACAATTATCTTTGATTTATATGTTTCCAGCTATATGTCTGATATATTCTCCATTAAAGATCTGTATAGGCCTACCTTTTCTGGATCCTCAAACATACTGCATCTTTGTTTTATACTGCCAGGTATTACAGGTCTAAGACATCCTTCTAAATATTCTTGTGCTAATTTTTGGGCTGTGTTCATAATGAATCTAGCTATTTTTCAGAAACCATGTGGATTCCTATTATTTATTACTATGTTTATACCAGTCAAGCTTATATGCCTTCTTCGTCCACAATGATGGGAATTTGTATGGCTTCCATCAGGATGAAGGTAAAGATCAGTACATCAACTTTTTCGTTTTCATCTAGATGGATAGAAATTACTATGCCTTACTTCAGTTTTTTACATTAGTTAGTTACCTGGTATATATGACTATTGAATTCTTGAGGTTAGATGTAGGCTAAGGTTCAATCTATTCCTGGGTTTCAGTTTTATAGCATAGAAACCCTACTCTAAAGTTTGGTTATAATTTTGTTGAAATACAGAGTAGGGTTTCCCTTTACCACACTCTTGCCTTCATTGCTAAGTGTGATGTTATTCTCCCTAAGATGCTACATGCATCCTTAAAGGAAAGATTCATCAATAAATGAGTAGTTTGTTTTGTAAGATCAAATTTTGATGCTGTGGCATTTAAGTTTGTTTGGGTAGACCCTCTCATGAATTATGGTTATGAAGTTAGTCTGATGGATGGATGTTAGAAAATAGAAATTAAATTAGAAGAAAAAACTGCTTTGTGTTATCAAATCATGGGGAATTTTTTTTAATGGTGGAATACCTTTGAGATTTCAGCAGGCCCTTGGAGCGGCAAATTCAGTAGGGATCCATCTTGGACCGACAACAGTGCCGACAACAGGTATAGACCGACAACAGTGCCGACAACAGGTATCCATCGTTTCCACTTTTATTCATCCTACTATACCGACAGTAGTAGCTTTATCATATTTCTCAGTAAAAAAATGTTTGTGACACCTCAAAATAAAGGGAACTTACATGGGAGCTTACATGGGAGTTAAGATATAAGTAGGCTGCAGAAATGTGTAGCTGAGGATTTACATTTGTTTAGATATATCTCACAAGTCCCAAAAAAGTATTAGCAATTTTTGTTGACATGTATTGTTCGACAACTTTTTTATGTGTTTAGTAAATATTCAGAGTTGATAGTTGTGCTTGACTGGGGATATTCAAAATTGTTCAGTTATCATATTCGCGGCTGGCCTTGCTTTATATCTGGAACATGTCCAGCTGGTTACTATTCTTAGCATGTTGTTTTAGCAGAGTTAGTGAATCATACCAGCCATAGCCAACTGTATGTAACGTGCTTACTGCCTGTTAACAGTCCCTTTGCAGTAGAGATATTGGCGGATACACCTGCTCCTCCAATGCTAAGGGAGTCCTAGGTGATTACAGGATTATTACAGAACCTGTGCTATTCAAATAGGATTTTTACAGAACCAGAGCTTTTGGTATTTCTAAGTTCTAACAACTATATAAAACTGAACCGATATTTTTTTAGGAGTCCTAGAAATAGGCAAACAGCTACACTCAGATTTGATGAACATGTGCTTATCCATCTCAGTTCAGAGCTGTCAACACCCAAGAGAAGCCGTCATCATATTCTCGATTAGATTCCACCTTCAGTGATTTGCATGTTTTACAAAATGGTTGTTTCAGTTATCTAAAAACAGGGTTCCATGCAGTGATTTCAATTATAGATTGCGTACACTCACTCACATTGAGTAGTTACCTTGGAATTATGACATCCTTTATTATGTTGCCTGCTACATATTTGGACCATGAACCAAATCATAGGAGATAATAGCATCAGGCACTCCCGTTTGGCTTTTTGACAGCTCCGTACAACAACAAAAGACACAATCTATTGCCAAAGTTTCTTTATTGTTTATATGCATGGGTAATTTACATGGTTGGAGATCATTTCAGTCGGATTACATCATTGCTTTTATGATCTACAAACTGCAATTTCTTTTTGGTGGTTGCAGACTTATGTGCATAGCCCATTTACAAATTTTTTATGAAGTACGCAATTCCTGATATGTAGTGAGGTCTGTGTTCAGGGATTCAATATTCAGATCTTCGCACTTTGTTGCTTCTTGGTGTCAATATTATGATGTAACATAGTGCCGGCCACTACCACCAACTTCTCTATCCCTTGACTTAAGTTTAATGCATGTACAATACTGTCAAGTTAATTAGGATCAATTGTTCCAAATTGGTACCCTATTCCTTTCTTCATAAGTAGCTTCTGTGGATTAAATTAAGGTACCTTCATAACTGATAAATCCTACTTTGGTATATGATCAGGTTGTTGTGGTCCCTTCACCTGCATTACACTGAAGAATCATGTTGCTAGACTTCCTGTTTAAAACTTTGTCAGTCCAGTGATTTTAATTATTGCTCTACAGTGACATATGCCATCAGATTTTAGTCTCTACATTATGGCCTGCTGCTGACATTCTTATTATGATTCATGGCTTCCATGCATCACTGCACTCTAAAGTTTTGTCATGCTACTCTTCTTTGCAGAGGCAGCATATGCTACAAGCTCAGCGAAATGAAGGGCTGCCCTTACCCAAACCTCACGATGGTCGACGAATCAGACATGGCTAGGAATCGGACTGCAGCTTGAAGCTCTCATCATCTTTACATCTATGTACTAAACACAATTTTTGTACATTGTATATAAAGTTATAATCTTCTACCAACTCATCATTTCAGCTTATCCTTTTTGTCACTGATGTCCAATATAAGTTTCAGCTGGGCGCGCAGGGGCGCGCCCTTTCTACTAGTATGATTAATTGATTAGCCCTTGACTATACGCTGTCGTCCTCTTCCAAATGATCATCAATGCAAGCGTATGGGCACCGAGGAAATTAGTATATTACTTATTTAATTTATGTCAGGTGCAGTCAGCTGCCACCGGCCTGCATGCATGACGATGATGATGCAGCTTCCATTCTCTATAGTGTAGGAGTACCAAGATGTGCTTATAGTATATGACAGCTACTATGATGTATCGCTGCTATCTCGATGCAGGGTACAAGCAGGATTTCTCTCAGCTGTCCAAATACACAGTACCATTCTACAGTGCTGGCGTACTGCTGCTTGCATTTGCATCTTTTGTTATTAGTACTGCATTTGAGGAAATAAAAACTTAAGTAATCCATGCATGCATATTTCAAGAGATCTTTTTCTCGAAACGCAAAACACTTGCGCATCTTTTAATTTAAGTAGAAGAGCTTTTACAAAACTCGCAAGCGCGTATTTTTTGGAGGTTAGGATTTTACATGAAGCGCCACCTTCGTTCGAATTACATTAAGGGACTACTCACGAATTAAACATTCTAAGTAGCACGCTCCCGCCTCTATGCAAAGATCGGCGTTTTGTTTCACTGTGGCGAGTAGCTGAGCGCACATGGCCGTTGCGTTGCGAGAGCATCTTGCATTCCGCTCTTTCCAAATCTCCCAGTCCACTGGCACGAAGAGGGTGTTTCTCGCGCCTTTCTTCTTCTCTCCATGCCATCTCTGACGCCATAGCTCTCAATAGGTGATGATAGAGCCGGCTCCCATGTAGTGAACCTTAGTTCACATGGGGGATAATGGCGCCAAGGTTTCTGCCTGACAACCTAAGCAGGGGGGATGAGATTGGGAGCAGCAGGCTGGTGAGTTTAGAGATAACTTGTTTCTTCTTTTCTAATTCCATCCTCTCAGATCATGGGTACATATATATAAGAGCTGAGCTTCGTGCTAGGCGCACAGACTAGCACTTTCATACTTGAGGCCCCTTCAGTTGTTCCTTACTTGCTATTAATAGTCTTAATGACATTGGCCCTTTTAGCCACTAGTTTCCTCGGGTTTTCCCTGGCCATGCACATGACATCTCCCCCGCCCTTGAAGACCAGCTCGTTCTCGAGCTGGAAGCATGGAGAGCAGTCGTCGAAGCCGATGGCGTCCTCCTGGATCCCATGGGAGGATCCCGGCAATGAGCTTCTGGAAACGGGGAAGACGGTCGCCCTGGAGTTCACCCTGGCCTGATCCCCGTGAACCAGGGAAGGATGTCGCCGCCAAGGATGGCAACAGGTCGGGTTCGGATCGGGTGGAGTCTCCGTGCACCCAAACCCAAAACCCGAAGTCAAAACCCGAACACGAACCCGAAACCGATTCGGGTGGAATTTCATAACCAAACCCAAACCCGCGGGTACCCAAAACCTGAACGGATACCCGAAACACGCGGAAATATATACACATATTTACACAAATATATACACATATTCATATATATATACACACACACACACACATATTCACATGTATATATACACATATTCACATATATATATATATATACATATTTTGGATATCCATTGGATATCCACGGGTGAAAAACCGAACCCGAACCCAAACCCGATAGGTTTCGGGTACCCGAACCCGAAAACCGTGGGTGAAAAACTAGCCCCAAACCCGAACCCGCCAGACCCGAAACCCGCGGATACCCGCCCCGAACCCGACCCACTGCCATCCTTAGTCGCCGCTGGATGCTCTTGCTGCAGGGCAGCGACCCGCCCTTGCAAGACACCGGAGGAGGCGGTGAGGAAGTGGATGAGCTTGGCCAAGTTCATCAAATCCGTCACTGTCCCACCAGTGACTTGCAAGGACAGGTTGCTGCCCTGCCACAAGGGATTCCGACGGCGGCATCCTTCTCTGGTTCAAGGGGCTCAGGCCACAGCGACCACCGGGCGACCGGCCTCCTCGTTTCCAGAAGCTGGCTGCTCGACTCTTCCCATGGGATCCAGGACGATGTAAGCACCTTCCTCGACTGCTATCCAACACTGCAGCTCGAGGACGAGCTGGTCCTCAAGGGAGGGGGAGATGTCATGAGCGGCAACCGGTGGCTGCATGGTCATCAGAGGGAGGGGCATGCAGTTGTGGTCAATTGCAGTTACCCTGTCTATGATGAGCAAGCAATGAATAAGAATGAAGTTATCTCTAATCTCTCACCACCCTGCTGCTCTCAATCTCATCTATGCTTAGGTAGTCAAACAAAAAAAAAACCTGGCACTATTACCAGCCAAGGCCTTCCTACCTTGGTGTTATTCTCCCTATCCACCCTATGATCTAAGGTTCACAACATTTATTTGAAGAGATCTAGCAATAGAACCGATTATTGTTAGCTGGCTGATTTATTATGAAAGAAAAACACCGCGAAATGACCGACTTAGTTGATAGAATAAGCGAACATGACGGACAACGGACATCAGTAAGGATGAGCGGGGACGCGGGGTGAATGACAACACGTACGTACGGGAGTACTCCTACTTATTTCAGTGATGCTGACTAACTCCTTATTAATCAGGCTTGCCTAAATTAGGCGTGCAAGCTACGACGACGAAGACGACCTACTATATACAGTTAACCTCACTAACATTAGTCCGAAGGAGTGTCGTTGTTCAGAGCTAGGTGATCGATCCCATACCGATCTTTTCGCTCACACAACATGCAAGTCATCACTGGGAATTAATTACTTATCGCTTAACTGTATATCAGCTAGGAGCAGTACTGTACTGTAGTACTATGCATGGTGATAGAGTACACGTCAGTGGGTGCCAATTGCCATTACAGCAAGGGAATCCAGAAATAGTTTGGAATTCCAGCTCCCGTCCAAAGACTAATAAACCAACATACGTGTCCATAGACGGTACATCAGATCAGATTTTTTTCCTCGAATATGCAATAAGAGCTTTGCGTATAAGTATAAGAAGGAAGAAAAAAGAATTTACGTGGTATGGGCTTGGGGCGAGCTGCTGCACGTAATTAAGGCCGGGCTATACATTTTGCTTTGTACAACTATGGGAAGAGGCTTTCGGATCAGATCGAATTAATTGAAGTTTTGCATCCAATCAGATTGACACATAATAAAAACTGCGCTGTCCTCCAAGAGGATTGTAACACCCGGCCCAGAGCTTAACAGGATTAATAGAATACTCATATCAACAAGTTGCAACTTCTTTTCCGGAAGCCCATCTTGTAAAAACTCCAAAGTTAAGCGTGCTTGGCTTGGAGCGATGGGTGACCGACCGGGAAGTTCTTTCCGGGTGCGCATGAGTGAGGACAAAGTGCGCAGAAAAGACTGGTGTTGGTCTGTGAGGGCAGTCTATATCCTAGTTAAGCGGCCAGATGTAAGCGGGCTCGGCCTCGGAGGGGCGGGACGTTACAAGGATGGACGGACGAACTGGATGCCTTCACACACATGCACGTGCAAACGCGGCTATTATTGGCCGTCCAGTCTCACCTCGAGATCCGTAACCAACAGTGACAGCTTCTTTTTTTTACCAACTATACATTACTATACCACTTCTATACTATACATATAGGCACCGTAATCCCTAACCCTAAACACTAAAAACACTAAACCCTAAATTCTAACACTAAACACTAAAATCCTAAACTCTAAACCCTAAATACAGGAAAAATTGCAAAATAAGATTATCAAAGTAAAAATACAATGGAGAGAGAAGGCCTTGCACGAATCTTGATGCACTTTTTAATGGCATGGATAGCCAGCACCTACGCGCCACAACACATTTTCGGCTAGCTGAGGGCCGGGTTTCGTCGTTTCCATGTCATCATTCAGAATGGACTGGCCGGCGACTTTTGTTCGTCCGGCGACAGTCGTCGTACCGCCCGTGTTATTGGCTTGTCTCAGTTCGTACGTGTAACGCGCCTGGAACTCGTGCTGTTTGCCTTGTCATCAAGATGATTATAGTGTGCTCATCGTAGTAGGGTGTGGAGTGGAGTGTACTATATGGTGTATCGACGACAGCAAGGACAGACAAGCTTGAGTTCAACGGTCTCTCGATCGGCTTGGTTCGCCACGTGGGCACGCATATGTACGTGTACGGCTGGCGGGCGTACACGACAATACATGATGCCGCGCGGTCCAACTTGACCGCGCGCTGCCTGGAGCCGGCCGGAGAGCAGCACGCGCGCGCGCGTACGTCCGCCGACCGGCGCCGCGCCAAGGGGCATGCACGGCGGACACGGGCGCGCGCGCGTGCCAAGAGGTGTGCCGTGTGCGTGCTGAGTGCTCTCACCCACCCGGTTGGCTTTCGCGCGATCGAGCTTACAGGCAACGGATGGACAAACACGCAACGATGCAGGCAGGCTGCGGAGCTCCCTGAGACGTGTGGACCGTCGCATGGCAATACCGTACGAGTGCTGCAACGGGAACGTACGGGAGAGGTGCCGCCGATCCCGGCATCCCGCGCGGCGGCCCCGGCGCGCCCGCCAGTTGAATGAAATGGAATGTCGTCGCGGTGAGTCCAGCCGGCGGCGGACACGCACGGTACTGGGGCCACGGGCCAGGGCCAAGTTCGGACATCACCAGGCTGCAATGCGGCAGGCAAGTCGATTCCTCGATCATACTGCGGCCCAGCCCAAGTGCCGAGTTCAGGCACTTGGGCGAGGCAGAAACCCTGGCGCAATAATCTTCACGTTGACGACAACGACCAAGACTTTTTAGCCAGTTCAGGCTTCGTACAAGACCGAACAATTACAGCGATCGTCTGATCTCGGCCACTTCACACAATCACACTCCGCACACCGCATGCTCCTCAGTGACGTGTGTGGGCAGACTGGGCACCAACCCTTCACGATCTGCACTTTTGCAGCTTGGACACAGTGTCCATGTCCATGCCACGCCATGATTCCACACACCTCTTCGCTGCAAGCATACCAAAGTCAGCAGAAGACCACTTCACAGTGTGCAGCACAGTCAGGCACCATGTGCTGCTGCTATAAAGCCCACAAGGCTCCAGTGACCGACCAACATCAACCCACAGCAACCAAAGACTGACGGGCAACCAACATGCATGTAAAGTTGGGAACCCTTCCACAGTCCACATTTATAATAATTACACTATTATACGCAGGCATTACATTTTAAATTTAAGAGGCAGGCTCAATTTCCTCTTCCGTAAGGCCTCCTTTAGAATGGATGATTCCTGAAATTGATCTGGCTCCTAAGAAATTTCTGCACCAATCTTATGAAATTCCTGTGATTTCAGAACAAGGCAGAGAGAACACAGGTGATCTGCCTAGTGCTACAGATAAAAAAAAAGTAGTGACTAATGTATCAGCTTAACAAAATGCTGCAGCGTTTATTGCATTCATGTTACTGTAGGTCTGTAGCCCGTCAATCTATTGCAGATACAGCTATGCACACGCTCCTACATGCCAGGTATTGTGCCAGATCTCCGTCCAAATTTTGTAAGCGACTCATTCAAATAAAACATCGTAAGCACAAAAGATAAGTGTCCAGCCAAAAATATAAGCTTATATTATGTACAACTAAAATATTTAACTCTGAAAACACAGGAATCCAAACAGCTGATCAAGTTATGATGATACATAGGGAAGTCATGAACAACTCTTTAACAAGTCTCAGCTTATTAAAGTGTCCTGGAGACTATCTGCTGATCAGTGCTACTCAGCTTCCTCAGCTTATGCGGCCATGTTCTTCGGCTCAGTTCGGCCTCTTGGTGCAAAAAACATCTGGAAAACTTCAGCTCCACCTAGGGTCAGATTCTTCTTCTGGCTAGCTTTGCATGATCGCTGTTGGACTGCAGAGCGGCGCCACCGTCACGGCCTCCAAGAGTCTGGCACTTGCATTATGTGTGACCAAGCTGTTGAGTATCTCCAGCATATCATCCTGGGCTGTGTTTTCAGCAGACAGGTTTGGTTTGCTATCCTCTCTTGGCTACGTCTCGATGCCTTCGTCTCGGTGCGGGAGGAGCCGGTCATCTTTGTGGTGGATGAAGAGCGTAAGCGGGTGCCCAAATTGCTCCGGAAGGGGTTTGACTCCTGTTCTTCCTACTCGGGTGGTCTGTGGAAAGAGCGCAATGCAAGGACCTTCGACGGCCGCGCGTCGAGCACGCAGCAAGTTCTTGGCTACATTCAGCAGGAAGCTCAGGCTTGGTGCTTCGCCGGTTACAAGCAGCTTCAGGATCTTCTAGCTTTTCAGCTAGGCTAATTTTTTCTGTTCGGTTATTTGTTTCTTCTTCTTTTTCCTTCGGTTTCGTGTGTGGGCTTTGGTAACTTCCGTTACCATCCCCGTGTTGTGCTTGTTTCCAAACTCCTGTCTTCTTAATGCAATGCATGCCTTCGGCATGTTCTAGAAAAAAAAAACTCTTTAACAAGTCTAAAATTTGCAGTGTTTTATAATCCTTGCAAAACAAACATTTCCCATGAGATGTAACTACTTTCCTAGAAAGAATCACAACCTATGATAACAGAACTCGATGACCCGCAATATAACCCCACATATTAGGACGACCCCACATTTCGAAACCTGGCCGCTGGTTTACGACACCCTTCCAAGATATTTTCACCTGCATCCTGTAAGGACCTTGCTCAAGAGTGCGTTCATCAACATCGGGCCCTATAACGAGGGTAAAACATTCTTCTGGTTCATGTTGAACCCCATCAGCAAGAGAGACATGGAGTACCAATTCTTCACCCAGCGGGACAGCTACCAAACCGGAGACAGATTCACCAGGTCCAAGCTTTGTT
Organism: Themeda triandra; assembly: GCA_018135685.1. NCBI lineage: Eukaryota > Viridiplantae > Streptophyta > Magnoliopsida > Poales > Poaceae > Themeda > Themeda triandra. Next base: position 62,416 of record JAENPR010001274.1, read on the forward strand.
CGAGTGCCTGCCCCTTCACTGTCATACAACACGATTATGTTTTCATCATTTCCAGTAGTCCAAGCGGTTACTTTGCTGGTTAAATCAGAGGGGCCCTTCAAGATACTGACTGCAATGGAAGCTTCCAGTGCAGACCTGACAGGCGTATACACCAATTCCATTGCTCAGACAGCTTTCTAACGATTTAATAGTGGGTTGCCGCGTCTGACGGATGGCATTGTGTTCTATGAAACCTTTGCTGAAATCTTCGTCAGCAGCATCATCACCCTTGATCTTCAAATGGAACTCAAAAAACATACTATCCATAACAGCAAGGGCTAGAATTGGGCTGATCAAAGTCAGTGTTCTATCCTGCATAGGGATTAAGAGAAAATCGTTAAAATACAAAAAAAAAGGAACCAAGCTTGACAAGAAGTTTGGGTAGAAATACCAAACATAAGTACTACCAAAACAGTTGGGTTCATTTTTTTATGGAGGAAATTCCAGCTTTTATAAAGCCACACAAAACGTTTACAGTCGATTACAGGGACACATAGAGAGGAAGCTAAAACCGAACACAAACACGAATAATGATGACAAGATAAGCTCTAATACAGAGTCATCGCAGACTGAGCTAGAAAGGAGAAACGACACTCCCAGGCTCACAAAATACCCTCCACCTTCAGTTGGGTTCATTTAAAACCCACAAAAGATCAAAGACTCAATAAACTTATAAATTTTACCACCTTGTTAATCAAACATGAGAAAATTAGATTTTTACCTCATTGAACAAGATTGTTCTTTTTGCAATATATAAGAACATTGTGTATTTGTGAATCAGATATTCAGATTGTATCGCAATGGTGTTTTGGCGACAGATTGAAGTACAGTATACGCATGCAAGTCAATGGAACTATACAACTGTAATTTGCACCCAAAAATGAGGATTAGTTCCTGACTTCCAATGTTGGGTGTTTGACTAAGATTTTTCCCTGGCCAGAATTTAGCAACCACAAGATTTTGGGGAATGAATCAGATACATACCTTTGGGGTTATGAGTTGGGGATCATCCCTTCCACGCCTAAACAAATAGACACATCTATAGTCATACTCATCCCTTGCCAGCACAGTACCATATATGCTAATAGGGCCTTTCCTGTCTGACTGGGCAACATTGATTGCAATCACATTGACAGAGTCATACAACCAATCACGAAGAGGTTGGGGGATCTGGTGAATCGGTGGCCAGGGCATATCCTTAGCTGTAAAATAAAAGCCCACAATGGTAATTAGACCAAGAATATGAGACATATTGAATGCGTTGGGACATGTGATGGACATCGCCAAAGAATATACACAGTTGTTTCCTATGGGAATGAGAGCAAGGAAGATAAACGAGCAAAGATCCAGAATGTGCTCACACTCTTTATCGAGGTCGAAGAAGGCTATGTTGTACAGACAAAAGCGGGTAGGGACATGGCATTGCATCTTGTGGTTGTATTCAGTGAACCCTCGGCTGCGAACCACATGAAGAATTTCCATCACCTTCTCCTCCCATTTGAGCTCTGGGCCCAGAAGGATGCTGAGAAGAATCTGATTCCGATCATCCATGCACCACCGTTCCCACTCCTTCAGCTCTTTCGCCTTCGGCTTGCGCTTCCTGGGTTTCCGCTTCTTGGGTTTCCGCTTTGGCTTTGGCTTCACCTCGTCCTCCTCCTTCCCCTTCCCCTTTGGCTTCCTCTTCTTGGGTTTCCGGTTTGGCTTTGGCTTTGGCTTTGGCTTTGGCTTCACCTTGTCCTCCTCCTTCCCCTTCCCCTTTGGCTTCCTCTCGTCGTTCAAATCATCCCTCTCCTTCCTAGGGATATCATCAGGGATCTCCACAAGCTTCTCCTCTGTCACTTTCACTTTTGCCTTTGCCTGACTACCATCAGGGACCTCTGTACCGCAGCAATTACCATCATAGTTGTTGTCCATGTCCATGCCCACAATCCCCCCACCACCCTCAGGGATACCTGTATCTGTAAAAATAAGTTTTGGTTTCTATGAGTCATAATAATATGTCCAGCCAAACGTGTGCGTCGATGAAGATTGATGTGATAGTACTCACGTTGTTCTTCGACGAAGCCCTCGGGACGATCCGAGACTTGCAGGTTCTCAAGCTCTTTCTGGACTCGAAGAAGAGGCAGCCGCAGCCGCCCTTCTGGACTCTGCTTCGGGTTCGCCGAGGCGGTGCCTTCGCCGTCGGTTCCCATAGCTAGGGCCTAGCGTGCTGCTGGCTCGCGTCCCCCCAATCTACCCAAGCTTTTGATATCACAAATTCATAATCGACACCCAGATCAAGTCAGAGTTGCTGCAATCTGACTGCTTGGTTCCGCATCAGGCCAAGCCTTGCACAACCTATTGCTGTCATGGGCCGCTTTGCTGTGGGCCGCGAGCGCGAGGAGAGAAACCCCAGGAAGAGTGCTCTCCAGCATCGTTCAGATGGAGACGGGCCCGAACAATTTTCGGGCTGGGCTACGGCCTAGTTCGGACACCACCAGGCTCCAACTCCAAGGCGGCGAGGCCCCTCGAGGCCACGACACAGGCGTCCCAGCCCAAGTGCTCCACTGACACGTTTTCGCGTCACGCACCGACGGCGCAGGAATCTTCACGTTCACGTTCACGACAACGACCAAAGACTTTTAGCCAATGGCTAATAGCCATCATCAAATTCAGCCTAAAAACGGCAGGCCGAACAAGTACAGCGATCGTCTCGGCCACTTCACACTCCGCCGCGGTAACGTGCGTGGGCACCAACCCTTCTTCACGATCTGCACTTTTGCAGCTTGGACACAGTCCATGCCACGCCAGGATTCCACAAACACACTCAGCTGCAAGCATATCGAAGTCAGCAGAAGACCACTCCACAGTGCGCAGCAGAATCAGGCACCATGTGCTTGCTGATGTTGCCATATCCTCAACCAATAGCAGCCACTGACCGACGAGCAACAAACATGCATGGGAATCCCCTTGCACAGTCCACAGACAAAGGTACGCTATAGATAATAATTACACTATTACGCAGGTACATTTGTGATACCCTAACCCTCGAGAGAAGACGTTCAGGGATGCTACCAAGTCGCCTCAACACTAGGCAGGCAGGCACTCATGTATGGTACGACACCAAGACGACATACTCCAGCCAAGGTACTTGATTCGGCGAAAACAACTCAATTCACGGGACCACGGCGTCTCTCGCCCTACTATCACTGCTATCCTACAACCTGTCTGATATACGCAAAAGATTTGGTTCTCTTCCCACCCAGCATCCTTCAATCGGCCATGCTCAATTAGCATCCGAAACCCTTCTTCTCTCAACCCTGGTCTATGCTGATTTCTGGGGCTGCTGCTGGTGGTGCTGCTGCTGTCGCTGGCCTTGCTGCTGCTGTGCCTGGGGCGCCTGCTGCTGTATTTGGAGCTGCTGGAGCTGGAGCATCTGGGAGTTCATCTGCTGCTGTAGCCCCTTCGGCATCCGGCCATCGGTTATCTCCCCAGTTGCAAGTTTCAGACGCTGGACCTCGGCGGTTAATGCTTCGTTCAGGGCTGCACACACACAAGAATTAGATCAGATTACAAGAGAAAAAAATATATAGACGGATGTAGCTAGTGCAACAGACTAGCAAAACTAAATAATACACCAGGTGCTAATGCATCATCACTGTATCACTTTTTTTTTGCGAGGACATCACTGTATCACTTATCTGGACACAGAAACCTTGAATATTGATTTCAAAAGTAAAGCATGCACCCAGCATCTTTAAAGCTAAAAATGACTATATTTGTTACTGAGCAAACATTGCAACTTGACTCACAGAACCTGAAGACTTGAAAGCAAGAAAGAAATATTAAGTGAAGGGAGAGCAAGTACCAAAAAATCATCAATTCACAACATGACCATTACCAAGTAGAGTGGCACCAAACATGGCGATAACACAATATAAACATATAGGATTCCTATGCGAGCTATTTCTGCAAACACCCATGCAAGTTCTAATGGTAGGCCTAGCAGTCAGATAAAATAGTAGCATCATGAAAGAAGAATCAACTTGCTGTACACAGCAGCCAACAGTACCACTGCCTAAGCTTTATCGAGTTTAACACGAGTTAGCAGTAATGGTTACCCTCCAAACTTGTAATACACTTTAAGGAACTAAAATCAACCAATAGGAGGGCATCATGACAATTCATTCACTACTGCTATATACTGATTCTGAAATCCTAACCTCAAGGCACCATTTGCTGAAACCAATTTTTGTACACCAGAAATAATACATAAGCACAAAAGATAGGACATACATGTGCAGGGAGAGGGAGAAAAACAATAAGGATAACTCCATTCCTTAAGATTTCAGAAACAATAAATAGAAAAGGATCATTTGACACTCAAACTTTGTCTAGCTATCAAATTATGTTTCGTTAAGTGCTAACAAGCTTTTCTTGATTAATAACAAGAAAAGAAAAGCGAAGTCTATTACTAACAAGTTAGCAAATGTTAGTATACATTGATGCACAACTTGATAAGCAATGGGCACCAAAGCAAAACATGGCATACATGGCATGTTTGGATGCCACCCTGGTCTATGGGCTCTCACCAGGCATGCGGATCCAACCCAGGCGCTCAAGATCAAACACCTAGGAGCGATGCAGCACAGGCAAGTTTCCCACGCCACAATCCAAACACGACCACAGCGCACCGGACTAAACTGGATATGGCTGATATACTACACTCATGATAATCCGTAAATGATACTTGCACCATTCATTAAAAAACACATAGGATGTTCGGTTCAACCATATAAGCATGCATATGAAAACAACCTCAAATAAATACATTGATAAGTTCCTTGTAGATGTGTAGTCCCCTCACAAGCCTTCTCTAGGATATTACTGTGCAGTTTCTGAACATTCATCAAATGATCAAATTTGGAGTCACCAACCCATTTAAAACTAACTGCCCATTTCATGGCTCATATCAAAAGCCTATGACCAAAAAAAAATGTATCTACCTAGCAATTGACAAATTATATGCCAGTGGGCTTTCATGCAAAGCCATTTTCACATACTAGCATTAAGAGAACCAGTGCCATAGATGTCGCCACAAGTCCAGTTCTAAAATTGATGATCAACAGAAGGAACTAACACATCTTTTTGTAATGTTAGATTGGCTGTAGTGTCCGCAAAAAAGGGTTTTAGAACTTAGCATATGCATCCACTTGTGATGTACAGAGTTAAGTATGCAACTGCAGTAAAAGCAAAACTCAACCAGCAGCAGTTTATATAGCTCACATGGAAAATCCCCAAATGACTATATTTGATACCAACATTAAGCTGAAGAATCAGATGCATCAACCAAAAAAAAATACTGCCACAAGATTTACAACAGCAAGCAAACCATGCATAAGTAACTTCTGTGAGCAACTTGACAATTGGATTCTGGAAATCCAACTGAATAAGGAATACAAGGTACATTAGTCATTTGCTAGCTTTTAATGCAAGAAATTCTTCATTTTGTCCATTTGCCACTAGAAAACTTGGAACCAATGCAAAGGGGTATCACAGGAAGCTTACCATCTCTCAGATGTGCTTGTTGCTCCATTGCTTGCAGCCTGATTTTCAACTCATTGTTCTGAGTAGCCAGTCCAGCTGAGTCCCTCTGCAAACAAGCACAGCAAAGGTTAACATAGAAACATCACAATCAGAGGTTGAATCAAAATCCCCAGCAGCTCTACAGGACAAACCTGCAGCATTGTCAACTGTGCGGAGAGTGTGGTAGCCTCTGTCTGCAGCACTTGCACCTTATGCTCAAGCTCCTGAATGTACCTCATCTTGCGCTCCTTTGACCTTGCTGCTGACTGCCGATTCGCCAGAATCCTGAAAAAGAATCAACAAGTCAGAATGCCCAGTTTTTCAGGAAAAGAAAGAAATTTACCATGATCTTCAGAATGCACACCTCTTGACCCTTTTAGGATCAGTCAAAGCTATCTCAGCAAGTCTCTCATTCGCCATGATCTTCTTCTTCTCAGACTCAGTAAACTCTCCATTGGCCGCAAACTCCATATCAAACAGCGCGACAGCACCACCATCCAGCGAGCCACTCCCACTCCTGGTGAGGCCGCCACCACCAGGAGACGGCAGCGGCAGCTTCGGCGACTCATCCCCCGCGGCGAAGTTGAGCTTGCCCATGAAGCTGTCCATGGACAGGCTGCGGCAATGCCGGGCCTTGCCCCCGTCCTTCCTGTCGGCCGACGTGGACTGGCTCTCGGCCTCGTTCTCGCTGCTCTCGGCCGCGCTCCCGGCGCGCGTGCCGCTGGCGCGGCTGTCGCGGTCGTCGTGGCGGTCCTCGGAGGAGTTGAGCGGGTCCAGCCCGTCCAGGTCCATGTACGAGTTGACGAGGTCGTAGAGCGCGGCGTCATCGCCGCCGCCGTCCGATCTGCCGTCGAACGCGGTGGTGACGACCTCGCGCTTGACGGGCGCCGGCGGGGCAGCGGCGGGCTGAGCTGCGCGAAGGCGAAGGGGATGTCGCTCTGCGAGCGGCGGTGGCCGGCCCGCCTGGGCGGCAGCCCCAGCGTCGGCGGCGGCGGCGGCGGCGGGTTGTCGGCGGAGGTCGACGACGGCGTCGGGGAGGGCGGTACCGCGTGGGCCGCGGCGCCCAGATCGGCGTAGGCCGGCGGCAGCGGCGGCGGGAGCGGGAGCGAGTCGAGCGAGAAGAAGAGCGGCTGGGAGAGCGAGCGCGCGTGGCCGGGCGACGGGATCTGGCCGTAGGGCGACGGGAGGCCGCCGCCGCGCGCCTGCGGGTGCGCCGGCGGCCGCAGCGACGGCGAGAGGCGGCGGTGGTACCCGGCCGCCGCCGCCGCGGAGGCGGAGGCGGACGCCAGGTCGAGCGGCGTCGGGGAGCGCGGCACCGGAGGCTGGCCCCCGACCTGCTGCTGCTGCTGCTGCGGCGAGAGGTGGTGGTGGCGCGGGTCGGCGGAGGCGCCCGCGTCGTCCATCACGGCGCTACCCCTACCCTCTTGAAGGCACCGAGCGGGAAATGCCGGCGGCGAGCGCGAGGGGAGCCGAAACCGAGGCGCCCGCCCGCCGGCCTGCAGCTGGAGGAGATGGCGAAGCGGATGAAGGCTTCCGCACACGGAGAGGAGCGAGCAAGAGCAAAGCTATCACTAGAAACAAAACACACACGAAAATAAATAAATGTTTGTTTCGCAGAAGCAATTACTAGAATTTTCTAATTTAATTTGATTTTTTTTTGCGGGGGCTTAATCGAATCGGCGGTGGGTTCGCGTGTGCATGTGGGGCGCGACGCGGGGTTTACGTGACGCGTGATCCTATTGGAGGAAATGTCCAATCAGCCCCTCCTTTCCAGCGCTTATTTTATGCCCTTTTCCACTTTCCCGGTTCACACATTCACACCTGATGGCCCGCACGGTAATATCCGGTGCGGGAGGAGGGTGTTTTCGGGATAATCCGGCCGTGGGGTTTGGTCGTTAATGATTGTTGGGCGCCGCAATTAGTGGGTGCGTGTGCGTGGGGTTACTTGCCGGTTCGGACCATCTGGTGTGGTTACACTACACTGGTGTGGTGTGCGTGGAGCCGTGGACCGTGGACTACGCTTCCTCCGACGCGCCACATGGGGTCGGTCTTGACTTGCTGCGTGATTGGAGAGTTGGGATTTTACAATCACCCTCGTGGCCCTGGTTTTCCGGTAGCAAATGGGATTTGTTTTCTTGATGAGGTGAATAAGTGTTGTGTGCAACACGATTCAGGGGTTTTCTATTTGCATGGGGAAATGGTTTCGTCAATGGCCTTCAACATATAATTAAGTGTGGTTAGCCGGTCGATCTTCAATTTCATTTCACTTCAGCGTGAAAGCTTGAGTATGAAAGCAGTCTCTTTCAATGCACAATTTCATTCACGGTTTCACATGCTTATTTTAGCCTTATTTTTAACCACCGTGTATCTCTCTTCTCTATTCCCCATCGGCCATCGCCTCGCATGTCGATGGCAACCACTCACCGGTGAAATTCATGACGTGAAACGCCTCGGTGGGCGGTTTGACCGGGTTTCACTTGCTCTGTGAAATCGTGCCACGTCGTTTCACCATGGTGAAACTCCCGCCTTCTCTCTCCTCCTCGTTTCAATAAAAAAGTACAATTCTGCTGATGTGGCGCTATAATAAATGTGCATGACACTCTGGTGAAACTTGCACTGAGACTGGCCTTAAAGAGAGTTATGAGAGAGAGAGAGACATGGACGGCAAGTTCAACCTGATGGGCTGTGTTGACTGTTGACTCGGCGGGATGTGATGAATTTGAGTTTACTCCACCCTAGGTGGCTCGCTTGCCACATGGTTTTCTTGTATTGTAGGTGAAACCTAAGTGTATTTCTTTCACTATATATTTTGACACCGTGTATATCTTGGGCTCTACCAAAAGATATATATTTAAAAATTAAAATATCTTGTAATTTGAAACAGAGTAGGTACTAATTTAATTGACTCGGCTCTCTTTTCTGCTTAATGAAAAACGTGCCTAGGCACGATCTTATAAAAAAAAGACTTGACCCTCCATCCTAGGGCGAGGATGATGCCACGCCCCGCAGAAGCCAAGAGCAGGCGGAGCCCACGCAGGCGGTGGCTAGGGTGGTTGGATCCTAACACCTCTGTTTTGGGCTCCTCGAAACGTCCCAAATCACGGTGGAGGCATCAACCATGGAGGCGTGAGGTGCTAGCGGCTCGTGAAGGCACGACAAGGGCGGCGGAGAGCCATGGAGGCGTGGAGGTCCGATGAATTGGGTATGAGGTGTCATGGTTTAGGAGAGAACATTGGGGAATCACGAGCAAGGAAGCTTTGTGAGAAAATTGATAGGAGAGTGAAAATTACTGGGTAGGGACTAAACTTTACCATCCATCCTTCATATTTGCATCGGGCCTTACAACTGCGGTCTCTGTGAAACAGAGTGAGAAAAAGTGCAGAGGTTGAATCTTATGATGGCCGTAATTATAGAGTTGAGCATAATAGAACGTCTTTTAGTTTTGCAAATATCTTTCTTCTTGACATAAAACAAAATGTAAGGAAAAGACAAAATGTGAAGCTGGCAAATGATTTGAGATATATAAGAGATACGTAGATGTGTTTGTGTCTTTTTTTTTTTCGAAAGCATGCATTTGCATGTATTGCTCTAAGAGAATAAGGAGTTCAAGATACAAGCCTGCCTCCCCGGGCGAGATGCCGAGGTGAGGTCAAGCAACACACAACACAAGTCACCGGCTTTAACGGTGCAGCTGGAAGTTGTACTAACTGAAAAACTAGTTGTGCGTCTAGTGGACGGAGAGTGGATCACGGTGTCACCGGGTTGCCAAAGAAGGCCACCAAGGCGGCGAGGTCCCGGAACCCAGCGATGTGTTTGTGTCTATTTTTAAGAGGATCGAAAATAGTTGATTTTCATTAACTTCTCCATCTAAAGTTACCAAAAGTAAGTAGTATACACTAGAATTTTGTGTTGATTCCATTTCAAATTACAAGTGGCTTTTTAAGGTGGAGGGGTGGAGTAGTTTACAAAAACCGAGGGGAAATGATTTAGTTGATAGTAACTTGAAAGATAATGAGGGGATGTATAGATGCACAACAAGAACACAAGATCATCCTAGAAGAACCGGTGTCACTTGGCCGGATGCATGAGGCCACCATACACGCAAGGTGTTTTGTTTTATCCAGAGAGAAACTGACGGTTTGTCTAGTGGTATTCTGGCGGGTGCCAATATATCTGGCCGATGCCCGAGAGCATATCGGCTGAATTCTGAAGAGCCCCTACTAGCTTGACGTTCAAACACAAAGAACGGTTTATTTTTTAAAAAAAAAAAAGCAATATCAGAAAAAGCTAAAGTAAAAATTGCATTATCTGCTCACTGTAATCTCTTCCATCGCCTTGATTAATTAACTGAACGGCTCGACGTGCCTTGCTGACTCGGGCAATACACGGCAGAGATAGGCAGGGAGTCCGGCCGAGAACAAAATGGTTTCTTGCACGTCCTAGACGTCTAGACGATCTGACGATCAGATTTACATTGACTAAATTTAATACCGAGCCAGGCGACGGTCGGCGCGGCGCCACTCGTCGCCGTTTCACCCGCGGCCGCCCCTGCCTGCGCCGGTACGGTGAGAGAGGAGGAGACGTAAGGGACGGACAGCGAAACCCCGGGCCCCGGGCGAGGAGAGGGAAGAAACCGAGCCGCTGCAAGCCAGAGCCAGGGGAGCAAAGCAATCACCGGATGGGGGGGCCATGGGCGGCGGGCCAGGCGGATTCCATCAGCCGGCGTCGGTGTCCATGCAACGTGGTCTGCGCCCGCTTGCTCGACGTGCGCGAGAGCGACGGCGCGCTGATCACGCCACCCTAATCGATAATTAATTAATTAATTAAAAACCGGCCAATTGGCTCGTTGCCTGGCCGTGGCGGCCCCGCTGTGGCGTTGTGGCCTTTTGGCTAGTGCGGGCGGCGAGGTCTCGCTCTCGGCTCTCGTCGTCGTCGACCGACCAGTCCGCCGGTCCACGGCGGGGAGGCGGCACGTCCAGCGCCGCGACAAACCACGCTTTCCGCGTCGCTGTCCTGCCCCATCCCGCCCGGCGAGGACCAAGGAGGAGGAGCCCGGGTCCTGTGCCACCGGGCCGGCCCAACGACTCACTGATATTCCCAGTTTTTTTTATTGTTTTGGCCGCCTGCCGCGGACGATTTGTCCTGGCATTCCGGCCCACGTAGTTCTGAGTGTGCTGCTGGTCAGTCTGGGCATTCGGTATTACCGAACCGATCGGTTCGGTACTTCGGTTCTTCGGTAAATTCGGCTCCTTGGAAAGTCGGTACCGATCGGTTCCTCCAAAAAGTCGGTACCGAGGTAATTCGGTTTCAGTACTTTCGGTTCGGTTTCGGTATTTACCGAAATTAGCTAAAATGTGATAAGTTTGAGTGTTGTTATATTATTGGTTGTACTATTATAGACTATTATATTATGTATTTTTGTCACTTACACTTTTAATCTTGTGGAGTTTTATATTTATATGTATTTTGCACCATTATTATCTATAAAATCATGTCAAAATTTGTTTTTAAACTTACTATTACATCTTCTCAGTGATCAGTTCGATACTGTTCGGTAATACCAAAACCGAACCGAATTTACCGATACCGAATTTCCTCGGTACCGAACTTTTTTAGAAACTGATCAGTACTAGTTTTCGAGGAACCAAATTTAACGAGGTACCGAGGAACCGAACCGATTGGTTCGATATTTACCGAATGCCCAAGCTAAACCGTGGGGGCCTTCTCGAGTTAAAAATATATATTATTATTTTTGACAATTTTTTCGTGACTCTAAAAATCGATTTGTAGGGGTGACCCAGGGACGGTTGGAAACTTGCCCCTATAAACCGCCCATTTGTACGTAGAAAAAAACTGCCCCTACAAACCGTAAGGAGCTGGCCCCTAAAGAGGTGTTATGTATTAGTGGTATTGACTACCAGTACATGAGTACGTCGCTTGAATAAATTAGCATACAATGTCGGCTCCTCATGTCTTTAGTGCACTGCCAGCATGGCCTCCTACCGACGTCAGAACAGACACAATAATGTAACTACATTCCTCTCCAGGGTGCTTTGATGGTGAACATTGTCGAGATAGCATTGGCATGTATTGATTGATATGTCTATATAGGTGGGCGAGAAGGTGGGAGTGGGGGTGTGGGGCGGGGGCGGGGGGGGGGTCTGTGGGGGCTCATGCCCCCTTAGTATTGTTGATCCTTAAGACGTGTACGACTGTGGGCTTGTCAAGCCGTCACCACTAACCTCTCTTCTTCGCTTTCCCCACGCCTCTTCTTTCCCTTCAGAGTCGCAGTGGACGAACACAATGCCGACATGTGGTTGCACATAGAATCTTATATTTTTTTTTAAGAAACACATAGAATCTTATATTATATACTCGTACTTATATATGGCCACCGTGCCGTGCCGTGCCGGCACGCGGCACGGCCGTGCCAACCCGCCTTTGCCGTCCGCGCGGCCGCCGTGCCGGCCGTGCCGTGCCGCGGCGTGCCATGGGCCGGCCCTACGGCCCATGACACGGCACATGGGCCGGTTGGCCGTGCCGTGCCGTCCACGGGCCACGGCCAATGTCGCCGTGCCGTGCGGCCCACCGTGCCGCCCATGAAAATACTTCACCGCCACAGTTTTGGACATGAGAAATTTTCACAAGTCAAGTTTCAAATTTTCATCGGCATCATTCAAGCAACGAGAATCGGGGACACAATGACAAAGTGGATGAAAATGACTAAGTGGCTGATGTGCAATCTTTGCCTCATTAAAAACTTTTCTAGGTAAAACTCACCCTTGTGAGAAACCCTAGAAAAGAAAAAGTACAACAAACTCAAAGTTTCACAAGTTTCGGTTTCACAAGTTCATCTATCCTATTACAAAGGCCAACAAGCGGTGGCAAGTTTCACAAGTTTCATCAAGTGGCAATGGCAAGGCCAAGGCAAAAGTTGTATCCTATTACTGCAAAGTTCTCCAGATTCCGAATGCAACGAGCCAACAGTCCATCTACCACTTGTATCACCAAAAGATGGAGAAATCCTGCGAGAATTGAATCAATGAAACATGATTAGTCATCAAGATGGAGAATTGAATCACCAAGTGGAAATGAACTTGTAATATGACTCTACTTACCTTCTCCGGATGTCCACCATCTTCATCTTCACCTGACTCCATTGCCGAGTCTTCGCTGTGATCTTGCCACGCCTTCACCATCGAGGTTCATCCAGTACATGTCCTCGAAGAGGTCTTCTAGTGCTTTGTCCTCGGGTGCATGCTTGAGCCCTTCTTGATGCTTGTTCCCAGTCCTTAAAGGCGGGTGAGCATCTCCACATGCTCCGACAACGGCCGCGTCGCCGATCTTCAAGTATCCTGGCGATGCAGTGAAACAAGACTCGGAGGATACGGTAGAAATAGGAAAGACATGATATCCCGAGCCATTATAGATAAGACAGGATATGTGAGCTTGTGGTCACGCCACCACAATGACGGGTCAAAGTTTGATGCCCAATCCTTGACGGGATCTCGTCCAGGTATGCACACAGCTCATTTGCAGTAGAAGATTGAGAAGATGAAGGAGAGGGGAAGGTAGAGGCACCGGGACCGGCATAGATCTTTCCCCACATATCTTTCCTCCTAGCGGGACCGAAGCATGAGACACGGGAGGCCTTTCGGCCCTAGCCTCACCATATTTAGCATCATACTTGCCAAACAACCTGGTCAATCCCTCTTTGACATCATCATAGTACCTTGAGTAAGAGCTTCAAAGTGTGTGAAGACGGCAAGTCAAGAACATTCGAAAGCCTTTGAGCTTAGCTCTAGGATCGAGAATGAATGCATAAGAATATAACAATGGAATAGGCTCCCAATACTTAAGCAACTTAAGTTTCATTGGGATTGCAATAGTCCTGAAGTTCTGATCTTTCTCAGCATTAGACAAGTGCTCAACAAAGTCAAGGATATGATGCATCATCAGAGGAGCAGTAGGATAGTAAACCCCAGACAGTGTGCAAGTTGCCTCATAAAACATTTCAAGGAATTTCATGATTTGCTCAGCAGCATACCAGTGCTGTGCAGTCAACAAAGCTGAACCATAATTTGACTCTATCCACTGGAAAAAACTTCTTTGTATGGCAGCAAATGTTTAAGCATCAAATAGGTGGAATTCCACCTAACATCCATATCCGAGACCAAACTTTCTAGGTCTAATACCTCTAGCAAGACAAAAATTCTTGAACAATGCAATTCCGCCATTAGAGGAGTTCGGGGAAGTTAATTGCAACCCTGAATGCATCAAGGTGCGAGTGAACCTCTTTAAGCCGAGACTTAACAATCAGTTGATAATATGGCATGCACAGACCGATGCACAAGCAAGTACTCAACTTTGAGAGGTTCATCTAGAGTAGGAGCGAGGATAAGACCCCGAGGTAACCAAAAAAAGCTGGTTTCAACACATCAAAAGCCTTAGAATTAGCGAGATGCATTATCTAGAGACACGCAAAGACCTTATCAATCAAACCAAACTCCTCAACAACGAGATGCTATTTTGTCGGCAATGTTCTCACCGGTATGTTTAGCATCAAGCATCCTAAAACCAATAACCCTTTTATGCAAGCGCGATCGGTCCCAACATAATGAGCCACAACGAAAGGTAATCCTCCTTAGCATTACCGGACCGGATATCGAAGTAAGACAAACGGATGAACAAGCGGCGACAAAGCATTCATGATCAAAGCACGTTGCTCGGCAAACAACTTGTGCATGTCTCTAGTGGTGGACTACTGGAAACCTTGCTTGAATCTAGGATTATGAGCATTCTTAATGTAATCTTCCTGGCCTGTGTCTCACCAACTCCTAGGGGAAGATCTAGCCTAGCAATCAACCTAGGACAAGTTCACTACGAGCACGAGTAGAATCATAAACCCAGTTATGCAACCCATTAGCATTCATAGACGGCCTAGATTTGGACCAAATGATCATTAGCCTTGCTTTTCCCTACACCGCCATATGCCTGTTCAAAGACCCGGTGCCAATAGATGCTCGAGAAAACTTCTTACCACGGCGTTTGCATATAGCATGTGTTCTAACCTGACTCATCAAGGATCGGCACGAAATCCTCCCAACAAGCGGCAGAGCTTACCCCGAAACTCCATGTGAGTTCGGGGCCCAGGGCCCAGGAGCCGCCGCCCGGCTTCGACATCGATGGGCTGCGGCCCGGGAGCCGTCGCCGCCGGCATCGACATCGATCGCGGCCGCGGCGGCTCCTTCGACGACGTTCTCCGTCCCCACCTCCTCCACGGGCACGGGGTCCTCGGGGTGGGGAGGGCCGGTTCCGGTCCCCGGCCGCATCTCCAACATCGTCCCTCAACGGTGGGCGAGGGCGCCTCGACGGTGGACGGGCGCTTCGTTCTCATCGCGCCTCCGGAGGAGGACGGTGAAGCGTCGGGCACCAACTGCGAAGAACACAACAAGATGAAGAAGAAGAAAGCGGTGAGATGAGATCATTAGATCAAGATGAAGAAGAAGAAGAGCACAACGCGAGAGAAAAGAAGAAGCTAGGGAGGGACCTAGGGTTAGGGTTTGGAGACTTACCTACGCCACCGGAGCCCGGTCTTGGGAGAGGAGGCCGGGGATCCAAGCATCCAAGCAAGAGAGAACGATTACGACGAGATTAGACCGACGGCGGCGGCGGCGGGAAGAAAAACTCACATGTTCCACCGGGTGGAGCGAGGAGGAGGAGGAGGAAGGCGGAAAGGAGGTAGGAGGAGGAGAAGGAGTGGCCGGCGGGTGTCGAGGCCACCGGAGCGGGGACCGGCGAGCTCAAGGCGCGGCGGCGGCGGATCCGGGAGGTGGAGGATCCGGATCGGAGACGGAGGCGGAGAGGCGAGAGAGCGAGACGCGAGAGCGAGAAGCGCTCGAGCTGCGGGGGGTGGGGAAATGAATTAGGGTTAGGGTGTCGCCCGCTCGCGGCCGGTCGCGGCTTATATATGGCCGCGGGCGTGGGCCGGCCGGGCCAAAATGCGCCGTCGGGGCCGTGCCGCGCGGCCTTGGCCGTGCGTGCCGTCTTAGCCCATGGGCCGGGGTGGCCCATGCCCGCACGGGGTGCGTGCCGTGCCGGCACGGCACGCCGCCGGCCGTGCCGTGCCGTGCATGGGCCGTCGGGCCGCCGTGCCGCGTGCCGTGCCGGCGGCCCATGGGGCAGGCGAAAATCTATACTCGTACTCACTACTTGCGCAGGTGTGGGGCACTCGAGCCCATTAGAATTCTTAGCCTGGCCAAAATTACTAGGACAAAGCCCACAGGGCCCGTGGTTTGCTGCACACGGTCGGTCCAACTTTATCCCCTGCTCCAGATTCTAAAAAAAAAACAAATAAAAAAAAATCCCCTAGTCCAAGGTTTTTAGCCCGGCTCCACATGTCAGCCAGGAGCCAGCCAGACCACATCCCCAAGCTTCCCCTTGCCCGTGCTGCCTCCGAACCCTCTCCCCGGCTCCCCGCCGGCCGAGAACCCCCACCTCTCCGGCAACCATATACACCAAGGCTGCGCGGGCGACACCGACGCCGGCGCACCGCGATTCGATGTCCGCGGCCGCATCCATCGCGCTGCGCCCGGCGCCGAAGTGGGGCGGCGCGCCGTCGCACCGGCGGCTCGTGGAGGAGCACCTGGCCTCGCTCCCGCACGGCCTCCCGCGCCTCCGCCACGTGCAGGAGCTCCACGCGCAGCTCCTCAAGCAGGGGATCCACCGGGACCCGCGCGCCGCGTCCAAGCTCATCGCCTCCTACGCGCTCCTCCGCCGGGTCCCCGCCTGCCGCTGCGTCTTCTCCGCCGCCGCCGCGGCGCTCCCAAGCGGTCCGTTCGCCTCCTCCGGCACCGCCTTGCTCGCCAACACGCTCCTCCGCGCCTACGCGCTCAACTCCCTTCCCCACGCCGCGCTCGCCGTGTTCGTCGACATGCCGTTGCGGCAGCGGGACACGTTCACCTACTCCTTCCTCATCAAGGCGCTCGCCGCTGCGGGCGTCGCGCCCGTCCGCGCGGCGCACGCGCACGTCGTCAAGCTCGGGTCCGTCGAGGATACCTTCGTTGGAAATGCGCTGATCGACGCATACTCCAAGAACGACGGGCTCTCGGACGCGAAGAAGGTGTTCGACGAAATGACGACACGGGACGTCGTGTCCTGGAACACGGCCATGGCCGCAATGGTGCGGAAAGGGGAGGTGGACGCAGCAAGGAGCATGTTTGACGAGATGCCCGAGAAGGACACGGTGAGCTGGAACACGATGCTGGATGGCTATGCTAAAGCTGGGGAGGCGGAGGAGGCCTTCGAGCTGTTCCAGCGCATGCCGGGGAGGAATGTGGTGTCCTGGTCGACTGTCGTGTCAGCCTACTGTAAGAAGGGCGACATGGAGATGGCACGGATTTTATTCGATAAGATGCCGGCCAAGAACTTGGTGACATGGACCATAATGGTCTCAGCGTGCGCTCAGAAGGGGCTTGTGGAGGAAGCAGGGAGGTTGTTTACTGAGATGAAGGAGGCTGCCATTGAACTTGACGTAGTTGCAGTTGTGAGTATTCTGGCTGCATGTGCTGAGTCTGGCTCCCTTGCCCTTGGGAAGAGGATTCACCGGCATGTGCGCCAGAGGAAGCTGGGAAGATCTACCCTTGTATGCAATGCCCTGATGGACATGTTCTGCAAGTGTGGATGTGTTAACCGAGCCGACTACATCTTTGACACTGAGATAGTTGAAAAGGATTCAGTGTCATGGAACATTATAATCGGAGGGTTTGCAATGCATGGCCATGGTGAAAAGGCGCTGGACCTCTTCACACAAATGAAGCAGCAAGGCTTTCACCCTGATGCTGTGACGCTCATCAATGTTCTCAGTGCTTGCACACATATGGGGCTTGTGGAAGAAGGACGGAGGTTGTTTGCCAACATGGAGACAGACTATGGCATTAAGCCTGAGATAGAGCATTATGGTTGTATGGTCGACCTTCTTGGCCGTGGAGGGCTTATTAAGGAGGCTGTCGACATGATCAAAAGCATGCCTTGGGAGCCTAATGAGGTCATATGGGGGTCCTTGCTCAGTGCCTGCCGACTGCACAAGAACGTGGAGTATGCAGAACTGGCAGTGAACGAGCTGAGCAAATTGCAGCCCTCAAATGCAGGGAACTACGCTGTCTTGTCGAGCATCTACGCAGAGGCTGGGAAGTGGAGCGATATGGCGAAGGCAAGGGTGCAGATGAAAGGAACAGGGTCTCAGAAAACAGCTGGATCAAGCTGGATAGAACTTAATGAGGCGTTCCATGAGTTCACAGTTGGGGACAGAAAGCACCCAGAGTCCGATCAGATATCTGATATGATTGATAGGCTGAGTTTGCATGTTAAGTGTGCTAACTGTGTTCTGGTTGGCCATGAACTGCTTGTTCAGTGAGTGATATGGGCATGCTTGTTATTATACTATGTCTGCTCAATAACCTGTTACTGTTTGCCAACTGCTATTATCAGATTGTATAGGAAGAAGATTTGATCCAAGCCTTCTTTGGTTGGGGAAACAATAGTTCCATGGTACTTATATGTCCTTTAATCTTTTTCTTCCATTTTTAGGTTTTGTTTTATTTTTTTTGAACTTTGTATTATAACATGCAGAAACTTGTTAGGGATTTGGATATGATGCTTGATGAAATACATCCTGAGGAAGCTCCTGTTAATATGAAGATTTCAGAATCTTTTTACGAATTATCTGGGATATGAAGAATAGTGATTATAATTTAAGGTCGTTTGCTTTTAAACCAAATGCTATGGTAAGCTAACTTCTTTCTTTCCCTAATTCTTTTAAATGTTGAGAGTAAACTATCCATGCTGGTACTTACTTTTGGCATTAAACTTTGAGTTTATGTTAGTTCTTAATTAATGTTGTTTGGGGATGTATAAACCTGATTCTCATAGAAATTGAATGTCCTTTTAATTCAGTTTTTAATGATGCTATCACCCATGCTTTGCTTTGAGATTATTTATCAATGTTTTCTTGTACTTTCATCACTAATGAAAATATCTGTATTCACTTTTATATCGTCCAAAATGTAGTCTAAGAGCATGTTTTATATGAAAGGATGTGTTTTCATTGAACAATGCATTTGTTTTTTTAACGAACTGGCAGGAGCTCTGCCTTTCAATTTAGATAAGGCAAAGAGGTTTATGTACAGAGCATAAAAAACAAAGCGGTTTTCCGCCCAATTACAAGTCGTTCACATGAGCTCCCCCTCCCCATCAGGGCCCTATTTTTTTGTGCAATATCCTCTTTGATTCTCAAGGGGACCTGCCATGCTGATTCCTGAACATTTTGGAAGATTCTTCTATTCCTCTCTTTCCATAGGTTCCATAGGGTGTAGATCACCATTCCGATGAAGCGTCGTTTCTCTTGTTTGGAGATCTTGGCTGCAGCCTCCTCCCACCAGGCCTTTAGATGTGGGGTCTTGGGGTGGTTGCATCAGCTGTACATCAAAATGTTCCCACTCCCAGGATAGAATTTGACTCCAAACTATTTTGGCGAACGGGCACAACAGTGATAGATGAAGTCCTGTTTCCTTATAGGTCCATTGCATAGGATGCAGTGGTCTTGATGAGGCCAATGCATATGGGTTTAATGTTTCACAAAACACCCTGTCAGCTGAAATCTATCTAATTGAGCCAACTCATAAGTATTTTCAGATCTGAAGGTTCATAACTTGATTGAATGATGTAATGAGGATGCCACATTTTAGGACTCAAATTTGCAGTAAAGAATGATTGCTTGCCTCCATCTAGCTGAGTAGCCTGATCTGAATCTCAAGATATTGTACATCAGATCAGTAATGGTGTAGAAATCTTTAAAATTTTTGGTACTTACACAATGTCCACAAAGCTAATGTGCGCAGTGTGAGTGATCACCAACCTAAAGTTTGATATCAGCTAGTGTGTCATGATGTCATCTTTACAACTTTCTATGGTTGTCTCTTATCACCAAGGTGCAGTCACTCATTTTCTACATTATACCATGCAGATGAGGAGAGCATGGTAAAGAACTGAAACCATCAAGGTTATCAGAGCAGCTAAACAAATCCTATGCTGCAATTGTTATTCCTCAAGGCCTTTATTGCCTTTTGTTGCGTTTAACCGATGAATAGTCCTCAAAAGCACTTGCAAGGGAACAACTACCACCCTGACTTGGTTCCTTTCCTATTGCCATTTTGTTTTAGCATCAGATAACATCTTTGCGGCCTCACTTATGATCAGATCAACAGTTAGATCATCTCTGAAGCCTGAGAAGATAGTCTTCCATGTTTCTGTACTTGAAGCTATAGAAACTGTGCTCACTGCCAGAGATTGTCAGCATGGCTATCGCCCTGCAAGAACCAGTGCTAGTGACAGCAAGAGGGATCAAGAAGCAAGAGATGCTGACAATACATTTTTCTCTGTTGAGAAAATCTTAAGCTTTCTGTACCTATATGATACAAAATTTGTATATGGCGCGAACTTGTTCAAAATGTAGTTAAGGTGCAACATCAAGTGGCGCAGATTCAAAGTTTCCAGGTTTCCACAAGTGGTCCGGTAGGGGCCAAAGAACGGATACCTTGTTTTTCTTGGACATGATGCATTTACTTTGTGCTATATGTCATTGGTTCGGTAAGTAAGGCAATGATGTACTATCTAATAAATTTGTAAATAAATATCTCCACTTTTCGGCACAGGTGCTGGGCTGCTGATTAGTCCTGGGTATTATAGGACTTGCACAAACGGAATTGCCGATGGTGTTCTGTGCCGTTGAAATTGCATATTGTGAGGAGTCAAGTATGGTAAATGTTATTTTAGTATGAAGAATCATCTGAAAAAGTATGGTGAATGGGTCACTTGTACTTTGCGGCTATATGTAGTTGCTGGCTAGCTGCTTGGAATGCCTCTTGGTCTTGCTATACTTTTATTTACTGCATGATCTAAATTCTGAAAATAAAAATCAAGTGAACATACATGTTCCATTGGTTTGTGAAGAACTCTCTACGAGTGAACCTTGTGTTGGACTAACAGTAAAGCCCATAATTGTTGATTTTTATAGTAAAATAATGTTTAGTTCTTCAGCTATAACCCAATACACACAACATAAGTTGAATTCTTTGAAACAATAGTTTACTTTAGTTTTGTTCTAAGTCAAATTTCCATGAATTTTTGATCAAGTTCATATAGGAATCCATCAACATACATCTATAATATTAGTTTTTTTATTAGATTGTCATGAGTGGTCCTGATAATACAATTATTTGAACTTGTATACATGCTAATATATATATATTTTTTTTTTTCTAAAAAGTTTTGTTAAAGTTAGAGATCATCAACTTAGAACAAAGTTATATAAAGAAAAAAAAAAAAAAGTCTACTTTTCATCCCTCAATTATCGCAGAAGTCTGATTTCCGTCCCTCAATTGCAAAACCCGATATCTGGCATCCTCTAACTTTCCAAACTGTTCACTTTACCTCCCTCAACTGTTTTATAAGTGGTTTGATGATGTGGCAATGTGGGCCCACAAAGAAGGAGAGAGAGAGAGAGGGGGTGCACCGGTCGGGGCAGGGGATCGCCAGACGTCCGTTGTGCCGGTCTTACGCATGCTGCGCTACCCGTCACGTCGGGCTCCTGTGCTATGTGTTACCCACTGCCTGGAGGAGTCGTTGATGCTCGCCTACGACGTGTTCTCGAGGAGCTGCCGCGCTCATCCGCGGCCGCACTCGTCGGCTGGTGCCAGCATGCTCGTTCATTGACGCCGCCGCACTCGCCGGCCGCCGTCGCTCGCTCGTCCGTCCATGATAACGCCGAGTGCTCGTCCGCGCCGTCGCGTGTGCTCTCCCATCGGAATAGCCATGCTCACCCGTCGGAGGCTGGCAGCGATGCGCTACGCCAGTGGCGGCGCGTGAAGACGCACGTCCGACTCTCTCTCTCTTCCTCTGCTCTTCTGTGGGCCCATGTTACCATGTCATCAAACCACTCGTAAAACAGCCGAGAGAGGTAAAGTGAAATGGTTTGGAAAGTTGAAGGATGTTGGATATCTAGTTTTGCGATTGAGGGGGGCAAATTAGACTTTGCGAATAGTTGAGGGATGAAAAGTAGCCTTTTCCTTATACAAACTATGATTTGGAGCAGATGTACAATTTGCATCGAGTTGGGCCGCAAGCCCGTTTGTTGGGCCGTGCACGGTAACAGGAATTGCTGCTTCGTTTATTAATTCATCGTTTTGCAAAAATAATTATCCCAATAATAAGATTTTAGATATGCTAAAAACTAATAATAAGATTTGAGTAAATTGCACTCATCATACAAGAACTATTTAAGTGGGTGTATATTAGTCTAACATGTAGTAGTTTGTCTAGTTTAATACAACAACTATATAAGTGAGTGTATTTTGGTCTAACATCTCTAAATCTGTCTAATTTGATATGAAAACTTGGCTCATTGGTGCATATACGATTCATGAATTAGGCAAACAACGTGTCCCACATTCGAAGTACACATCCTAGCACGCACTTACACATATAGTTGTTGTTTGATAAGTGTAATTTACTCATGCTACCTCGTCGTAAAAAAAGTGTAATATACTCATAAGATTTTATAGATCTCTGCTGCCGCCTAAAAATATTTTATTTTATAGATACGCTCTTATCAGCAATTGCTGCCGTCGGCGAGTGCACGGACTCTGTTTCTTCTTGAAGAGGCGGTGGAGCAGATCGATCGAGACTCCGACACAGCAGCAACGCGGCCCCACGACAAGGGATATATATGCAACGAGAAAATCAAGCTAGGTCAGGGTCACGTGCTCAGATCATGGCGCCCACACGCGGTCGACTGAAAGGCATCTACCCGGAGAGGAAGAGAGGCAGCAAGTCGTCGGCCAAACAGAAATCGAAGAAAGGCAAATCATCGCAGCAACAGGGCCAAGGCGACGCAGGTACGTACAGTCGTACTCGTACTCCTTTTTTTCTTTTTTTGTACTCCTACTATGCGGCATGTACGGCCCGGCTAGCCTGGGCCCTTGCCCGGGCTCCCCTCTTGAGAATCCTATTATAAGGCCTAGTAGACGGCCCATTAGCTGAGTGTGATTTATTGGCTGAAAAGCCATGTAGCTGGGTCCGGCTGTCGTCGTGCGTACAGTATATACGTATCGTCGCATTGACACGTACTACATATTGTGGCGATCTCATGAAGAGTTCTTTTGTCTTTAAAGTCTCTTTTGCTAGAAAATGTAATCGGAGTTTGCGTTTTCTGTTAGCTTATATTTACTTTCAATATAAAGGCCATCCGGTCTTTAGTCTAAAAGAACACGTACTATATATTTGTGCAGATTCGAATTCCGGCGGGTACACCGCCGAGGAGGAGCTCCGACAGTTCGACATGGACATGTCCTACGGACCGTGCATCGGCGTCACGCGGCTGCGGCGGTGGGAGCGCGCCTCCGCGATGGGTCTGCGCCCGCCGCCCCACCTCCGCGACCTCATCATCCTCCGGCCGCAGCAGCAGCATCACAGCGGCGGCTTTGTCGGCTCCTCGCCTCCACCACCCAAGAGCAATAGTGACGGCGCCCGCAATGGCGATGTCGTCAACGACGTCTCCCAGCTCGAGTGCCTATGGGCAGGCAAGGTGTAGCTGGAGCGTGGAGATATGGATCGAATCGGTTGGTGGACGTCAACCCCAGACCCCAGACATCAATCTTTCAGGTGATTGACGCAAAAGTACAGTTGAAAAATGATAGGGTCTGTCCTCTATATTATCAATGAAGTCACCTAAACTTTTACACAAATCTAGGTCATCAACATATATAGGCTGTTTATTACTCATTTTTGTACTTGCTATTTTATTTTCCAATTACTTCTTCAATTGAGAGAAAGAAAGAGTAGTAAGAATTCTCTTATATCCCATTTGAAAGGATAGCGTCTTTATAACTATCTATGACTGTTTTTGTCTCATTTTCTAGAAAAAATGACTGTTTTTGTCTCTAGCATGGCCACTTGAGAAAATGTGGAGGAAACTAGGGGAAATGGCCGATACTACTGGAAGAATTCCTCTTTGGTTGATAGGTACTGTAACTGGTATTCTTGTGATTGGTTTAATAGGTGTTTTCTTTTACAGTTCGTATTATGGATTGGGTTCATCTCTATAGTAATCGAAGGATCCAGTTTGTAAACATGAAAAAGTAGGAACTTAGCGGGTCCTTACTTACTATAAAAGATAACAAGAGCAACTAATGGCCAAAAAACATCAAAATGAGACCATATAATATTCAAATATTGAAGCTAGGAAACACAATATAGAGAATGATTTTAGAAGAAATCTAAAACTCTTTCTATTTTCTTCTAATCTAAAACAAATATTATGTAGTTTTTTCTAAGGTCAAATAATATTTTAGGATTTTAAATTGCATAGATTTTTTAGAAAAAATTTTGGATGTTGCTTTTGAAAAATAATTTGTATAAGGATAAAGTCTATTTTAAGCTTCTAAGGTAGATGTATAACCCATTGCTGCTGACGTATGCCACATAGGTTGTTGATATGGTGTCTTGTTGGACCAAACAACTATCACAGAGAAAATTGGAACGGTTTTGTAACTTTGAGGAGGTAAATGCACTACTACCATAATTATTTACAGAGGATGTTTTCCATTTTCAGAGGCTGGAAGTTTCTTCGTCTCTATGAAATGATCGGGGTTAATGGTTTATTTTTGGAGGTAAGTAGTGAAAGAAGGTTTTCGACGTGAAGAGACGAATAAGATTTTGGCAAAAGCTTTTTCTTGTGTGTGAATTGATTTGGGCAAAAGTTGAGAGACAAATGAACATTTTCCAAGCGGGCATCCTGTATGGCCCAGTTTGTTTGTTCCGTGATGCCGGCCCAGCAACGGATAGAATCACCCATTTTGTTGGGCTGGGCCTGGATCGGGTGCAAGGCAAATACTGCACAAAACCTGTCCGCCGCATGAAGTTTACTGCCCACCGTCGAGAAGGGCGACGAGAGGTTCAAAAAAAAAAAAAAAAAGGGCGAGGAGAGAGCGCCGGTCGCCGGCGCTTGCTCTCAGGCCGGGAACCACACCCCACACTCTCGATCCGTTCAAGAATTGTTGAAGTCATGGTATGGCTGAGTCGAGTTTATGAGCTGCCGCTGGCCGGTCCAAGCGCAGTGTTCTGACGACGATCTCTGAAGGAATTTACTCCGAACCATTTTGGACATAGCGCTGGCCTGTTGAACATGCATTTTTTTTGCAAGACCACTGCAGGAGTATTCAGGAAGGAAATCACGAGGGTGGCCAATGGCCAGTGGGCTGTGTGGGCATGGCCAGTGCGCACTGCTCCGTGGCCAATATTGGCCAATGAGCTGTGTGGGCACTGAGGTCCGCCATGCCAGTGCCTGCCGTCTGCCGATGTATCATGCATGGCAGCGAGTCAGCGACCTTTGGGGGGCACAAACAACAAACGCATCATGCTGGGTGATGTGCACAGCGTTTTTTTTTTTTTGGTTGGCCGTGCATTTGGTTGCCGCCCTATGCTCTACACCCACAATGAGTGATATCGATCGGATAGATACTGACGTGGTCTCTCACCCTCCTTTTGTAGTCGTAAGCTACAAGAAATCATGGTTTTAGAGTGTAACACTAACACGGCCGGTGAGGTGCCATTCCTGCTCCGGAAATCATCGGGTCCGAACGCTCGGGCCCCATGCTTCGTCCGAGCGGGTTTCCTGCCCACGCGCGCCTTCTTCTTCTACCATCCTCCTCCCTCCGGTGAGCCTGTCTCCCTCCGGCAACAACCTAATTGGCGGTCGTGCCCCATCTCCTCCCCCACAGAACACAGGGACCTAGCGGCGGCGCCACCGTATCGCCCGCATCTCACCTCTCTCCTTCTCCTTCTCTTTCTCCGGCGAGCTCACACTGTTCTTCTCCAACTCCGGTGGGCTATAGATTGGCCGGGGGGGGGGAGGGAGGGGATGGTTGCCTGGGACGGCTTAGGGTGCCCTAGTGGTGGTGGCGGCGGCCAAGCCAAGTCTATTACGGGGCGCCATGGCTACGGTTCGGCGAAGTTCACCGGAGTTTGCCATGGCCGGTTCAGGGCGGAGGAAGAAGGTGGTCGCCGCCGGCGGTAAGGTCTTGCCGGAGCTCTAGGGAGCCCCTACCGCTGGCGGCGGGGGCTGGGTGGGGCGACACTGTGGGAGGCGGCGTGTAGGGAGGAAGGAATAATAGCACCGCGTGGGAAGGCAGGAAAAGTGAGTGGGCCCATCAGCGCGGGGTTCGGGTCAGGGTGCCCGCACTCCAAGACGCCCTGTCCTGCTTCGTGGTTGGAAAGGATCACGGTCAGTAATCCTCTCGACTCTGGAGAACGATAGTGTGATTCGTGTGCGTTTCCGTCGAAGGGTGCGGGGAAGAGGACTTGGCTTGTGGGTCAGGCATGGCCATTGGCGGATCCACGGGGGTGCTGGGGGGCTGCAGCACCCCCGGTGGCCACAAAAAATAGGTAACATATTTTTATTTTTGTCTATAATTAGTATATAGTTAGTGTATTTTTTATATTTTTATATATTATTAGTATAATTTCTATATTCTTGTCTATTATTAATATATAATTAGTACTCCCTATTCGGAATGATTGTCGGAGAACTGACCCGGGAAACAATGCAAGTGCCAAACGAGCTGACATCCCTACGCAACAATGATTTACTCCTCCTGTACCTTTTGGATGGAAGGCCATTAATGTTTGTCTTTTATCGTAACAATCAAGCATGGCGCACACACAATACCATATTCTTTACAATAAAATAGTCTTGGACTCTATGATAGAGTCTTGCATTGGGACTACCCTAAACAAATCTCTCATTCACTTTTCACGGTACAGCGGCTCTGCCTCTCTGACCGTGTGGTACAAGCACAGACCTATGACCGAGGCTCACAGAATAGGCGACGACAAAAATTTGGAACATCCAACTGTGCCCCCCAATGACAGTTAATCTGAAACAGAGGGAGTATAAATTTTAGCCTTGTAACATTGTTTAGCCTGCTCCTTGGTCAGTTTCTAGTGTCGCAACTGGACATGCTGGCTAAGCATGGTTGCGACGTTTGGACAGGTTGGGCGTTGGGTGCAGGACTAATAATTTAGAAAAAAAAAATAATTATTTGGCTAGGCTGCTTTAAGATTGCTGCTAGTCATGGGACAGGTTGGGCGTTGGGCCCATGCAGGACTAATAATTTAGAAAAAAAAGAATAATTATTTTGGCTAGGCTGCTTTAAGATTGCTGCTAGTCATGCGTACTGTAAAAGCTCTTTGACCCAAAAGGCCAAAACCCAGGTCGCAGTACGGCACCTGCGGCTGCTGCTGGGCAACTGCGGTGTCCCATCAACTGACGATACAGACGTGTGTCCTTTGGTGAGCCGCCGAGACGCCGAGAGTCGTGAGCGCTCAACCTGGGCACATTTTAACCGAAAACCGAAAACCAATCCGAAACCGAACCGGTTTTTCGGTTTTTCGGTTTTTCGGTTCGGCTTCGGTTCTGTGTTTGGCGAACTTCGGTGTTCGGCTTCGGTGTCGGTTGCCATGTCTGATCCAACCGAAACACCGATGAACCGAATATACGCACGCAGCAGGCTGAACAACATGTACGCTACACACGCAGACAGCCCACCAGCTTGGCCTCACGAGTCACGGCCCACAGCCCACCAAGGCACCAGTCACGTACACATACACAACAGCCACGAGTCCACGACCACAAGAAGTCACGCACTCACGCATACACCTTATCCTTTGGAGGACAGCAGTAGCGGCACGACGCACGGGAGATGGAGGCGAGCGTGGGTGCGGACGCCAGTTGGAGGCGCGACCGCGCGAGTCCAGCATCTGGGTAGCGGTGGCAGTCGACTGCAACGGAGCGGCGCCGGCGAAGCCGTGGATTTCAGATGGCGGCGCGAGGAGCAGGGAGGCGCCCGAGCAGCACCACGGCGCGAGCGGGGACGCCGAGCAGCGCCACCGCGCGAGCAGGGAGGATGCGCCCGTCGCGCCCCGAGCAGGAAGAAGGCGCCCGGTGCGCCGCGAGCAGGAAGGGGGCGGCCGGCGCGCAGCGAGCAGAGAGGAGGCGCTTCTTCAGTTCTCCAGATCTCGTATCTCTGCTCTATTTCGGTCGGTTTCGGTTCAAACCGAAAAACCGAGGTAAAAAAACCGACCCGAAATCGTCGGTTTTTGTGTTTTTAGTAAACCGATCGGTTTCAGATGTTTGGAAACCGAAATTTTTAACAACCGAACAAACCGAACCGAAATGTCGGTTTAAACCGAACGCCCAGACTGAGTGAGCGCGAGCATGTTAAATGGCAAACGCAAACGTGTTCACCTTTTGGTTCACTCACATTAAATGACGGCGCAGCTTCCACTTCCAAGAAATTTGTTTTATTAGGCAGGCACACACACGTACTACAGTACTAACCTACTAGACTAGAAGATTAGCTTATCTAAACACACTAACATAAACCAGATGGCATTGGCATACCTGCTACGCTTTAGAGCAACTCTAGCGAGACTCTCAAATATGCTCCTAATTTAAAATTTAAAGACTCAGAGGAAAACCATAGAGAGTAGGTCCGACCGGACTCCTTGCTCAAGACCGAGAACATAGGAGACCAGCAAATTCTACTCTCAAGGATACTAAATGTAGGAGACCCTTGAATTTTACCGAGGACCTTTTAGGTTGACAAACTAGGGAGCACCAAATAAACTCTAGGTGCACTCTTACAATTAATTAATTTGTTTACTATTATCGTGTAAGGTTTGTTTAGAGACCTAGGAGTATGAAAATTATGGTGATCCTAATCCACCGTCCCCCTCTTAGGTCATAATCATAGGCACAAGGCACCTTGAGATTCCCTATACTGAAATTATAGAGAAGAACAATATTATTTACAGTACTATAGGAACACCATTAGATACACTATGAGATATATTTTCATAATTTATATTTTATGCAAATAGATAGTAATATTTTTTAATATAAACCTGGTCAAACTTAGGTAAATTAATTTAGAATCCCTTGTGGTTTAGGGACATGTATCATTTTACTTTGTGCAATGAGCATTGAAGCACAAACATGTTTTAAGATAAATCAAAAGCTAAACTTATATTTCAATAAGTTTTAGTGTTGAAATGTGCTTTACATTGTTAGGATAAAATGGAGTCATACTAATATATTTGAAAACCTATATAGGACCCATGGAATTTGTAAAATAGCTATATTGTTCGATATAAACCTGGTGGTCAAACTTAGGGTAAATTAATTTAGTACAGATTAATAATCCCTTATGTTATGGACAAGTATCATGAACCTTTGTGCAATGATTAAAGTACAAGCATGTTTAAGCTAAATTAAATGCCAAAATTAATAATCCCTTGTGTTAGGGACAAGTTTTAATACCAAAATGTGCTTTATATTGTTATTAGACAAAAATGGAGTCTCTAATTAATATTCTGAAATCTTCAACAACATCAATGGAATATTACATGTCCCCTAATCATGTTTACAATAGATAAGTTGTTCTATCAAATAACAATACAACATATATATTATGAAACTGGAAGCATAACATCAAATCCAGGTCGCTGATCACATCATTGCCCAAATTGGTGAGACCATTCTTTCCAGGTGGCAACCACACAACCGCAACCACATCAATCATTGAGAAAAAACCGATAAAGGGAAGTGACTGCGATGCCAAACTTATCTTTCAATAAGGTCAGCCTCAATGAAGATTTTCATTGGTTCTTTCCAATACATTCAAATCATATAGAATAAAATGAAACAAGGACGAAACAACCACTTTAATGTAAAGTTTCATTCTATGTTTTCATAGACATTTAGTTTTCCTTGCTCATAATTAAATAGTTGGTACAGGTGTATGAAACTCACACTAAGACTAACCTAAGTTTTAATACCGAAATGTGCTGTACAATGCAAGACAAAAATGGAGTCACGCTAGCTAATATTTGGAAACCTTCAACAACAACAACATCAAGTGAGTTTTACATGCTCCCTAGTCATTATCACGGTAAATGAGTTATTCTATCAAATAACAGTACAGCACAGTACATCCCACTCGCCGCCGATCACATCACCGCCCCAAATTGGAACAACAATTCTTCCCGGTGGCAGCCACACAGCCACATCCACAACCACATCAGCCCTTTTATGGCCAATAAAGGGAGGTGACTACGATGCCAATCCCTTAGATTTAGCGCGATAATGGATGAGCTTGCCTGGCGCAGCGTTTCCTCATCCCTCCCTCAGTCCCCAGCCTCCTCCTTCCCCGGCGCCGGCGGCCAACTCCCCGTGCTTGAGTTCGAGTACTGTGACGTCCCCGAGCAATGGCTGGAGGATAACGACGGCGTAGAGAAGCTCTGGGATGATGGCAGTGGCACAGCGACAGCGTTGGGCAACGGGGCCCCGCCCTCGGCACTACCGGTGGCGGCGATGATGATGTGTCCGGCAAACCACCGGCAGCACCTGCGCCCAAGGCGCGGCGAGGCCGCAAGCCCGGCCCGGGACCGTCGGCCCCGTCCTCGCCCACGTGGAGGCCGAGCGGCAACGGCGGGACAAGCTCAACCGCCGGTTCCGCGACCTCGGGCAGCCGTCCCCACGGTGTCCAAGATGGACAGGGCGTCCCTCCTCGCCGACGCCACCGCCTACATCGCCGAGCTCCGCGCCCGCGCGGAGCGGCTTGAGATCGAGCTCCCTAAACCCTAAACCCTAGACAGGGCGTCCCTCCTCGCCGACGCCACCGCCTACATCGCCGAGCTCCGCGCCCGCGCGGAGCGGCTTGAGATCGAGCTCAAGCAGCAGGCCGCCGCCGCGCCCTCCGCGGCCGTCTTCACTTTGTGGAGCCGGTGGAGACCTTCAAGGAGAAGCTGGAGGTGCGGATGTTGGGGCCGCGAGGCGGCGGCGCTGCGCGACGACGACGGCAGCCACGACCAGCGTTTTTTTTACCGGTCGGTAAACCGCGGTTACCGACCTTACCGGGCCGGTCCGGTTCCGGTTCGGTCCGGTTCGGACCGGCCCAAATTTCAAATTTGAAGTTTGAAAAAAAAATGCTGAAAAAATTCCTAAAAATAGCTCTTGAATTATGGAACCCAATGGTGTAAAATTTTTTCAAATTTGAGTTCGTTTAATATTTATTTAGACGTTTAGAAGTTTGAAAAAAAGAAAAAGAAAAAATACACAGCCGGCCCGTGAAGGCCCATTAAATCATGAAGGTCGAAAAACATACTAAACACACTCAAATTTGAGTAATTTTGACATCATTGGATTCTACAAATCATGAAGTATTTTTAGGAATTTTTTTAGCATTTTTTTTAAAAAAATAAATTTGAATTTTAAAAAAACCGCTCAAACCGGGCGGTAAACCGGACAAACCGGCCGGTAAACCGGAAAACCGGCCGGTTTACCGGTACAAACCGCCACAACTGGGCCTTTCAAATTCGAATTTGAATTCGGGCGGTTTTTTCCGGTAAACCGGACTAACCGGCCGGTTTACCGATTCCGGCCGCCTCCGGTCGGTTCAACGCCACCGGTAAAAAAAACACCCATGACGCCGCGCGTCTCATGGTCGCGCTCTGCTCGCTGGACCTGCCGGTGCAGCACGCATGCGTGTCCCGGGTTGGCGTGGGCGGCACGACGACCGTGCAGGACGCCGTCGTAGACGTGCCCGCAGCGCTGCGGGACGAAGGCCTCCTCCGCGCGGTGTTGCTCCAGAGCCTGCAGCAGCAGGGAAGCCGATGATTTGTTGCTGTCTGTGTGCTCAACTCCTCCGGCCGGCCTCCAGGTTGAGCAAAGCTAGCTGTGCTTTTATTTGGTGGCCGGCGGCTCCCGGCTGGCCGGATTATAATTATATAATAATAACATACACATACACATTCTCCGTCTGCAAAAACCTCTGCTTGTATAAGAATTATTTATTCATCAGGTATGTTTGCACCAATGTTGATGTGTATGCATCGTGCCAACAAGGGATCCAGATTATCAAATACTTCAGTCTTATTTTTTATTATATTAGGTGGACACTATTTCAGTCTTGGATTCTATTACTATCAAGTGATAGCAATAAAATGGACCGGCTTTGCTCCTACCTGGTACTTATATATATTAAACTTCCCTCCGTTTCAAATTGAATGGTTTTTACTATGTATTTACATATAGAGTATTATCTAGATAATAGCAATACAATTAACGTATCAAGAAAAGCCAAAACGTCTTTATAAGTACAACACATACAAGGAGGTAATGTGATCTCTCTCTTGTTAACAATTCGTTAATTAGCCTTAATTGGCTTGTTTGAGGAGGTTGAATTATATGGAAATAAAATGTAACATTTATATCACTCACTCATCAAACTCTAACCATGCATGATTAGCGGAAAAAAGTTATGCGACTAAGATCATTGATATCTCGAGAATACTTTACCCTACGCTTTGTAGTTACAAATGATACAAAGAAAAATATATAGTTACACTACAAGAAATGGTGCTTTACATGACGATTTTTGGTGACGTTCTAACAAAACATCATAGAGTTGTATTTTCTATGACGATTCATTCTTGAGGTGATACGTCTATGACGACTGGATTAGCTATTGTCATGGTTGGCTGTCATAGATGATATTTACCTATAAATGATGCAAGAAAGAGATAATTGGATAACCAGTCACTAGTTCAAAAAAAGAGAGCTCAATTCCCTATTGCATTACGGTCACTAGTTCAATTCCCTATCGCTAATACATTTTCATAAGCTCCTTGCTGACGGTCACTAGATCAATTTCCTATCGCTGCCCTTTTTAATTTCATTTTCCGTTTTGCATTTTTTTGTTTTTTTTTCATTTTATGTTTCCCTTAAAAAATAACTATACTTAATACACGTATATACGTGTATGACTTATACTTCTTTTATATTGCTCCCGGGAGCAGACTGCCGAACAGCAGCACGATGAAGCAGCCCACCAAGGCCCATTATCAACTTCGGTATATATCGATTTGTGAAACCCTAAGTCTAGCACATCCTCCCCACGCACATCCTCCAGTCCTGCAGCCGCCACCCAGCCCCAAGACGAGCAAGCTTACGGTGCGACTCTCACCGTCGCGAGTCGCGAGAGCGGTGCCCGGCGCTGCAGGAACTCTGGCCGACACCCAGCCCCTTCTCCGCTCAGATCTGGTGCAGGTACGACGAGCTCCCTTCCTCTTCGTCGGCAGCGCGCGGCTATCAGCGCGTGGGCTTGCAGATCCGGCAGCTCCATCCCTCTCTTCCTCCCTATCCGCTTAGATTCGGCGTAGGTACAATTTTGTACTGATTCTGGTAATTATGTTGATGTATTGGAGCCTATTTTCACCTGAAGTTCTTCTGAGCGGATCCTTTGGTAAATTGCTTGCCGTGGTAGTGCAGTTTCGCTAAACAGGGAGGGAAGCACATCCACAAGTCAAATTACTGAAGCCAATTTCTTCTCTTGTGCAGATTCGCAACAGGCTCGGGTGATAAGATGGTAAGGACATTTTATAGTTTGGTTGCAGATAGAAACTGACTTTGCAATTTGCTAGTTGAACTTGTGCTTCAATTTACAGTACTGCCGATTGTACTTCTTTGCAGGCATTTGATGAAGCTCTCTGAATTGCGGCAGGAGGATGAAGGTGCTAATGGTGGCTATTTGTCTTAGTGATAAAGATTTAGTTGTCCGAGCAAATCATGAGTCGTGTGCAGTTTTGTAGCTACTTGTGTAGCTTGGTTATTGCTTTAGCATTTCCTATGAAAATTTGTACAAAAACAAATGTTGATGTTTCAATGAAAATGATGAGCAATGTTTTATAGCAATGGTGTGATGATTTGGCACTAATTTGTGATGTGGAAAAACAAAATTTTAGCAATAATTTGATGATTTGGTTTTGGATTTGGGCTTCGATATGGGCTGCATGTAGGAGAGGAGCAACTAATTCATGACGATCACAAATCCTAATCTATGACGGCTCAATTAGATCCAACAAATGTATGACGTGAGATACATGACGTATTTTGTGATCGTCATGGTAAGGTAACTGTGACGTATTTTTGACTATCTATGACCAAAGTGATCGTCATGTAAAGCACCATTCCTTGTAGCGTTAAAGAAAGTTCTCATAATCTCGAGTAAAGTAAATTAAATAAAACACTTACTGGGTATGTAGTTCTTTATACATACTCCCTCCGTCTCTAACAGACTGTCGCTTACGCTTCCCGAGAAACAACTTAACTAATTGTGCATTAAAAAATATAAATATTTATGATACATAGTTAATATTATTAGAAAGATCTTTAAGTCTAGTTTTAATAAAGATATAAACGTTGTATATGATTTATACAAATCAAGTTAAACTTATGTCACATACATCAACGACCGCTCTTTTAAAGACGGAAGAAGTATAGTAGAACAACATGCTGGGGGTACCACACAAAGCACCTCTATTCTATGATGAGTCATGTGCATGCTAGCTAGTACTAGCTATATATCAATTATTACTGTGAAGAAATCTGAAGACGTTTAAATACCAATATGAGGGATGTGATCATAGCTAGAACCAGACAGGAATAATTTTTTGTTTACGAAAAAAAAGCTAAAAGGCTTCTGTCACCAGTCGATTGTGTCCTCAGTCAAGAACGCTGACAAGACTCAACGCAAGAGTGGCCACTTGACCTGGCCATGCATGATGCTCAGACCTCAGCAGACTCATGCATGCCTGGTCATCGTCACTTGACTGTTCAACGCAAGACTTGCATGCATGCAATAGTGGTTTTCCTTGGAGCCTGTGTCTGCAAGAATGGGTTTATTAAAAGAACAGTGGGAGCACGTTTTAGCCCTGCTTCCGCTTTCTAGTGCAAGTATTTTTTTCCCCTGTTTTCTTACTACTTTATTATTGTACTCCCTATGTCTAAAAATATTAATGTTTAGAGAATGTAATTAGTATTGTTAAATACTCCCTCTGTTATGTAATATAGTGTATATTAGTTTGTCATGAATCAACTTAGTTTAGGTTTGACCAAATCTATATAGCAAAGAATATTATTATCTAACACATCAGACAAGTAAATTATGAAAATATATCTCGTAATAAATCTAATTATGCTTATTTGACATCATAAATATTATTTTTTTCTATAAATTTAGTCAAACTTAGGCTAGTCCCAATGCAACGTTTCATCTCACGGTTTCCAAAAACATAAAACTTATTGTGAAACGGATACCTCTCTCAATGCAAATTTCATTGCACAGATTCATAGAACTATTTTTAGCCTTCATGGGCTCATGCATCTCTTTTTCTCCTATCCCCGCCGTAGACATGCTCAATTCACCCCAAAAATAGCCATGAAATGCCTCAGTGCTCGTTTCACCCAGTTACCAACACCGCTACCGCGTTTCACCATGGTGAAACGATTTTACTCTTTATCCTCTCCATTTCATGCAAAACATTCTTCTATCTTTGATGTGTCGCTATATTAAATGTGCATAAACGCCATGAAACCTCCAATCGAGACTAGCCTTAGAACAACAAGCAAAATGCAATATATTACGGGACAGAGGGAGTAGATCATTGGATCCATTTTTATAATTAATTTATTTGAAGATACAATTATTGTTACTGTTTAGTACAAATCTAGCCAGCATTAGGATGGGAGGGAGTGTGGTAGGGTTTCACGAATCACACAAACAGCCAATTGATTTCTGCAGGAAGCACAGGAGTATATAGGTGAGGACAAAGGAAAGCAAGCCGACAAACGTATGGGCTTTATGGTCCTGCTGTGTGTGACAAGAACATGAAAGCTACTGCAAAGCAATCACAAAGCCACGAAGCTGATAAAATGATAACGTATATATCCGGCATATATGCATATATATTCCATATATGGCAAATTCTTATGGCACGAAGCCACAAACTATACCAGCTGCTGTGCGAGTACACGTATACGTACTGCTAGCTTGCAAGACTTTTCCTATGATGGTGATCGAGAGCGAGTCTTCGTTCTATTATTAGCCCAAAAAGGACGCAAGAACGAACGGAGGCGCGTCATGTGTAGATAGACATATGCAACACAAAATAACGTACATTTATGTTGAGTGTGGCTGTCGCTTAACGTTGGCTCTTGCTTAGGCCTTGTTTAGATGCCCAAGTTTGGACATCCAAACTTGGCTAAATTTGCTATAGCAACACTGTAGCGTTTCGTTTGTATTTGGTAAAAATTATCCAAACATTGACTAATTAGGTTCAAAATGTTCGTCTCGTAAAGTACAATAAAACTGTGCAATTAGTTTTTTATTTCATCTATATTTAGTACTCCATATATGTACCGACATTTTGATGTGACGGGGGAATAGGAATTCTGCATAGTGGAATTTGGGAGTGAAATCTGGAATCTAAACAAGGCCTTAACGTTGCTGCTGCTAATGCTTGAACAGTTAAAATTTTATATCCCAAGCACACGCAAGCAGCGAGCAAGAAGATGATGGTACTGTAGCCAGGGCCCATGCACATTCAAGCATCGGTGCTGCCACACTGCTGGTACTGAAGACTTTAGGCATCCGTGCTTGGTGTCAGGAATAAATTTTATTGAAGCATCGCTACACTGTGAACAGTCAAATGATACTTATTTTTTCTAATGAGTGTTACTACTTGGGATTACTATGTAATAATTTTATTCTTTTGTGGACGGAGGGGCCCTTAGTAAAAGAAATGTAATTATTGGAAATGTGCTAGTTAAACTAGCTTAATTTTTTTCCATGTTTATACTCACTGCTCCAAATTATAAGTCACTTGATGAACCGGGGCACATTTGGATATTGAGGGCATATGCTTGCCTCACATTGCTAAGCAAGAAATCGAAACTTATAACATGTTTAGCTAGATCTCTTGCCTTTGTATTCGTGTGGACGAGCAGATGTGACTCGCCTGTGCTCGCGAGTTCTCGTGTTGCTAGGTGAGGCTAGCCGAGGTAAATTGGCAAGGGAACCAAATGTACCACAGTTCTTCTGGCACCACGGTGCTAGTAGGTCTATAAATATTTCGGACGGAGGACGTGCCGAATAGGGGTGAAAATGTTCAGGACAGATCCCATTAGTACATTCCTTCCTGATTTCTGCATTTAACCCACATGAATTCATCTAGCATGTCAGTCATCTCAACCATTTCTGATTTTTTTTGGGTAAACTGAAATTAAAATGGGACAATAATGATATGGTCATTTTTACTGCTTTTTATTTATTGTTTGTTGAAATGGCATAGGATATATGTTTTGTGCATATATGTTATATCAATATATTTGTAATTCAAATTATATAAGACAATGTCGACGAATCCCAATCATTGACAATATGATGGAAAAAGATATAAAAAAGCCCAAATCTAGTTTTCAAAGAATCAATAATCTAAATTTTGATTCTTGTTGCTTTTGCTTTCTGGAACATCTCTCCAATGTTGTATTTCCGTTTAATATAAATGGAAATGGGAACCCCAAATTTAAAAAAAAATAATCTAAATTTTGGATCCTTTTGTTTTTTGTTTTGTTTTGCAATACAAAGGCGTTCACTCACGCATGTAGACACACTCCTTTGAGACCCTCTAAGAGCGCACATGCACCTCATCGTTGTCTATGGGCATGTTGACTACTAAAAAAGATGTTAAATCGGTAATTTCATAATCACTAAATAGTGAAAAGTATAGATTCAAGAGATAATTTTGCTTTACCATGCATTTCTTCTTCAATGTACGATATTTAAGCATGTTCCCTGTAGATCTGTTTTCTTTGTATTTATCAACTTAAAACCATTAATAAAGACGTCTCACGAAAAACCCGGACGAAAACAAAAGACGCAGCTACTACCAGCCGTCCAAACCCATTGAAATCGTGACGGGTTAAAATTAAATGAAATATGTCCGATCTATTGCTCATGGACCACAGCAAGGAAAGCTCTGTCCAATGGTCCCTCGCCACGTAAGCAAGGTCGTGACTCTTGAGCGCGGACTTTTCCAAGGTTTGCAAACGGTCTCGATCATTGATCCGTAGTACGTGGACCTTTTTTATTAAAAAAAAAGCACGTGATCCTTATTTTCTTATTGGAACACCTAGAAAAAAAAAGACGACACTCCGTTCCTACAGATATGATAGATGGGGTGGTAGATTGACTGTCGATCTAATAGAAAGGTCGTTAGAGTTTTCTATTTTAGAGGTTGACTAAATCATAGTTTTTAGAAAAGGATTGGATTTCGTTAAATTAAAACTACTTTTACAATTGAGACCTCAACATAAAATAAAATTATATTGAAACATACCACTAAATACCTATACTTCATCTTTCTTGTATCCAGCTACGTACAATTCTTCGGAAGCTCTATCGCGACCATAGAAGTATACCGGATCTCGACTCGAGAACACAGTTCTAACCAACAAGATTCCACAAACATGGAGACCACGAGGCGCAACATGCTCAACCATTGCTGAGAGTAAAGGGCATTGAGAGCACATCTGCCATGTCTTCTAAATGGTGAACCGAATAAAAGATTCGACGCCGCTAGCATTACCACCAAAGAACCGGAAGGGAGATATGCTACCGCATGTGGCATCACCGACGGCCAAAAAAACAATCTTGCGGAAGGGAAAAAGATCCAATCCCTCCTTGAGATGGACTATGCCAACATACCTCGATCTCAGGAGCATGCCATCCCTGAAGACGACAACACATCCACCAACAATCCGGTATGAAGCAGTAATCCGAATCAAAGACATCGAAACAACAAACCAAAACGTAGCCACAATTATTTTTTTTGACGAAAAAGACCGTGGGGGAGGTCCCCACGGTACGAAAAACTTTTATTAAAAAGAGCCAAAGGTTACAAAGAGGACTTACACGGGGGGGGGGGGAGCAGCTACAACACAAGCAAATCCTAACTTGAATGAGAAAGGAAAAAACAAGATTACAGGTTATTGATCCATTGGAGCACTAAAGGTCGATCAGCGTCCTTGATCCTAATAGATTAGAGAAGCTTCATCCTTGAAATTTTGCAGCCATCTACTGAAGGAGACCTGGACACCATCGAAGACAAGTCTATTCTGTCGACGAAATATCGGCGGCAGTCTACCTAGGGTATACCTAAGGTAGTAGATTGATCGATAAGGCACGCTAGATGACGAACAAGATGTAATCAAGAACACGAGACGCTATGTTTATGCAGGTTCGGGCCACGAATTGTGTAATACCCTACGTCCTGTGCTCTTGATCGAGTACGTGTATTGATATGGAGATGAGTCTTGGGAGGGTGTCCTGCTCGCCTTATATAATGGGGGAGCAGGATTACAAGTCCGATATTTCGGGATACAAATATTCGTACAAGGTAACAATATTGATCCGATCTAATCTTCTGTGATCGATATCCTAACAGCCGACCAGAGGCGCTGATTAGCTCGCCTTTCCTTCCTTGTCCTCCAAGGTAGCCGACTAGATTTGGGCCCTGGTCGGCCTTGCGCTCTTGGGCCAAGGGTCTTCGTCCGAGCAGGCCTAAAGTCGTGTCGTGCTGGTATAGGGGTTTATACCCCCACAGCTAGTCCCCGAGCATCATGTGTCTTGAGGTATTTTGGAGATTTGCATGCATCCGACCAGTAACTGGTCAGGTTCTTTGAACTTCTGCATGTTGTTTTTAATCGAAAGATGCATGTTGCTCTTCTTGTGCTTAAAAGAAATTATTTACTGGATGTCCCATGACGTGGGCCCACAGTCGAAAGAAAAGTTTTCTTGACTGTATAGAAAAAAATCACGTCATCATGACGCGCTTGCATAAAATTTAGCCCAAGTCACTGCAAAGTGACGTGGGCCCACGTAGTCCCCGAGCCTGATATAAGGTGTGGAACAAGTTGTATTAGGATCAAGAGAGAGACTGGTGCATCGGGTACGGAATGGCGGCGTTGCCGACCAGTCCCCAGTGACTGAGATGGGACTATGTTAGCGCTGCTAACCAGTCCCCAGCAAACAAAATGGCGGCTGGGCCGACCAGTCCCCGGTGATCGGGATGAGACTGTGGTAGCTCTGCTAACCAGTCCCC
Organism: Themeda triandra; assembly: GCA_018135685.1. NCBI lineage: Eukaryota > Viridiplantae > Streptophyta > Magnoliopsida > Poales > Poaceae > Themeda > Themeda triandra. The sequence goes on from JAENPR010001274.1 coordinate 102,136, forward strand.
GGTAACAAAAGTGGCGGCTGTGCCGACCAGTTCCTGGTAATTGGGATGTGACTGTGCTAGCTCTGCTAACCAGTCCCCAGGGACAAAGTGGCGGCTTGGCCGACCAGTCGCTGGTGACAAATAAAAAGAAATCGACCACAACTGCGTTGTGTCTAGACATACCGCTTGGCGGCTGCCTAGTGAACATGGCCAAAGTGTACGAGAAGGTGAAGTAGGGAAAACCAACATTGTCGGTTGAATGGAGGGTAGCTTTGCGACCGGCCAAACCCCAAATGCCATGTGTCGAGAAAAAATGTACCCAGCACTAGTTCCATGGCTTTGTCATGGAGAACGTGGTTATAACCCCGAAGTTCCAGTCCTTGGCTACGCCGAAGGCTAACTAGGTGGAAAATGATACATCTTTGATGTATCCTTGCGTAATACGCGATCAGAATGGACCCGTGCTAAGCACAAGAGTCTCATAGTGGACCACGGCTGTGCCGTGTTCTGGTCGATGCTGTGCATCATTCCAGAAGGCATGGTAGTTTTGCCGAGAAAGTGAAGGAGAGGAAAATGACTTAATCATTACTCTGACCGAAGCTTTGCTGGTTGGCCGAGTCCCCTGTTACCATGCGTCCCTAAAAATGTGTTGAACCATCCTAACTTCGTCAGGAGAGATGAAAGAGCTTTGCTCTTTGTACTCAGTCCCCAGCGTATTGCTGGTGTACTAGGTCAACAACGGTCGGAGGAGAAAATATGACATGCGGAAAAAATCTCACATGGGCGAAAAATGAAACAACAAAAACGGGCTTTGTGCGCACGTGCGTCCACGTGCGTCGCAAAGCGCAAGGCATAACCGCCAAAAGTAGGGCGAATCCGCCGTTCCATTATTGTCGAAAAGCACAGCAGGCCAAATAGAGACCCCAGCGTGTGAATAAAATACAGAGGCCCACCTGTGTCGGCCCATTTAGAAAATGACCAGTGGGAGTCAACCCTAGGTCCCGTGCGGGGACCGCCGATTCGTATAAAATGGAAAATACGGCCGCCGCCGCTCAATCACTTGTCTTCATTTCCAGGCGGTTCCACACTCGTCTTCTCCTCTCCCGAGCGCATTGCTCGCTCTCCAAACCCTAACCTCCGCCGCCCCCGCCGCGCACCAAATCCCACCGCCCCACGACCCGCCGCCGCCCATCGAGCCGCGCGACAGCGAGCCGGTGAGCGCGCCGAAGAAGAAGGAGGAGGAGCGGATCGGAAATGGCGGGCGGGCAGCTGCAGCTTTCGGAGACGGCAAGGCGGAAGCTTCTGGCGGAGCATTGGGCGCCGACGAAGGCGACGAGGGAGTCGCTGCAGGATCTGGTGGAGGCCTGCTACCGCCGGCGGACAGCGGGATCTGGCGAGCGCCACCGTCAGGTGAGCGGTTTCCGCTTCCCCGCAGTGATGAGATAGTTGTCCTGGAGGATTATTTCGTGCGTGGGTTGGGGTCGCCGGTTCATCGTTTCCTTCGCGATTTGTGCCGCCATTGGGAGATTTCGCTGTGCAATCTCCACCCCAACTCGATCTTGACGTTGTCGGAGTTTATCGCCATTTGCGAGGCGTTTCTTGGGATTCGGCCGAACTTCAACATTCCGCCATTTTTACTACGAAGAAGAAAGGGAGGGCACCGGTGGGTCGCAAATAGTGGGCGGGTGTTACATCGTGCTGCGAGACGGGATGAAATCCCAGTGGGTGACCATCCCCCACTCCACCTCGATGAAGAACTGGTTCGACAAGTGGTTCTACATGAAGCAGAACCCAGAGGGGAGGCCAGTCCCCTGATGTGGCTCTGATCCCGAAGCCGAACGCGAAGTGGTCGGCGAAACCCACTGTCACGGAGATGGAGCAGGTAAACGAGCTGTTGCCGCTCGTGAAGAGAGATCACGTGCACGGCGTGATGGTTGCCGTGATGTGGTGGCAGTGGCGATTGCAGCCGTGTAAGGAGAGGCCCACCATGATGTATGAATACCGGGGGCTGACGGACCCGTCCCGCGAGAGTCCTGACGCGGTTGACGCGGATGAGATGACCGCCAGGTACCGGGAGTGTTTTCACAACTTCGACCCGGCGAGGATGGCGCCCAAGAAGCCGCAGACGCCGTACACCTTCACGTACCCGCCACCAGCGGTATGTTGACGCCGTGCTTTACTGATTTGTGACTTGCATATATTGTAGAATAAACGCATATAGATGCCGATGCCGGTGTTTCGTGCAGGGGCGCGCTGTCTACATCTCGGATGTTCCATCCGAGGAATGGCCCCGTGGCGAGGTCCAAGGCTGCGAACGCACGCTCGATGAGCGTCTGGCTCAGATAGCGGCTCTGGACGATGAGTCGAGCGACGGGGAGGCCGAGGAAGAGGCCGCACTGGGCTCTACGCCGCGGGCACAACGGGCGCTGCGGCGCGTGGCCGCCAAGCAGCCGGAGTCCCGAGCGTCGCCACCGAAGACCAAGACGCTGACCAAGAAGAGGAGGAGGGCGCAGATTTCATCGTCGTCGTCGGGGGGCTCAATGGATAATGTTCCATTGAGTCAGCTGTACAAGAAGGCCCAGACTGAGGCGTCGCCGACTGCAACGCCGCTGATGGGAAGTCCGGAGGTATCATTGGGAGCGGTCGCGCCGGACCTGTCAACGCCGGGCGGGTCGCCAGGTCGTGGGCCCTCACCAGCGCCGCTGCGGCCAGACGACGCGGGGCGGGCGGTGGCGAAGAAGAGGGGCAAAGCCGAGAGGTGCCCTTGGAGGAATGCCCCATGACCACGGATCTTTGTCCGGGACACTCCCGGAGACGCCACTCGCCGAGGTAAGCGAGACCGTGCCGACCACGGCGGTCGCCGAAGATCCGGCGCGACAACGGCGGAGCCGGTGGGCGAGGCGGATGACGCCGTGCCGACCACGGAGGTTGACGAGAACCCGGGCGCGGCGGCGGTGGAGCGGGAGGCCGAGGCGAATGACGTCGTGCCAACCACGGAAGTCAACGAAGGCCCGGTTGCGGCGGCGGTGGAGCGAGCGGCCCGGCGGCAAGTGTCGTAACGCCGCAACGGCGGCCGACCGGTGGGGGCTGTGACGCGGAGCAAGCTACGGAGCTACCTCTCGTGACGGAGGAAGTAGCCGTGGTCGTCGACGTGGTCGCTTCCGGCCGACATTTCCGTGGTCACAAGGTAACAATCGTGCATCAAAGCCATTTGTGAAATTTATGCCGGATTAACAACTTAAAGCCGCCGATGACGCGTAGGGAAACGCAAGGCGGCGGGGCCGAGCCGACCATCGCCGAGGCCATTGCCGGTGATGGAACAGCGTCGGGGAAAGTACGCCGGCCGAAGAGCCGGGCACGATGGTAACATACACGCCGCGCCCGAGCCACCTCCGCGTCCCGAAGCCGCGGCGACCACGCAGAAACCGGGCGAGCTCGGGAGGTGGAACCGTCGACGCGGCGGTGGAGGAAGAAATTCCGGAGGACGCCATGCGCCAGATGGAGGGAACCGTAACCAAGCTGCTACGCCAAGTGCAGGTATGCCTGTGGTCGAGGAGCCATTTTCCTTGTTGGAGATGAACAATCCATGTGGCCTGTGCTGATGGTGCTTTTGGGTAGAGCGTCGGCCGGGCCGCCGATCGGTGGAAGCGTGCCCTGGAGCAACTCGAAGCAGCGGCGATGGAGAACACCCGGCTACGCGGCGAGGTCGAGCAGCTGAGAGGCTCCGTGCAGGGGCTAAATGCGCAGCTGACAGCCCGCGTAGCCGAGCAGGAGGAGGTGGCCGAGCACATGAGACAACCGTTGCAAGAAAAGAGAGGTATGCGTTGTCCTAGGCATGAAAAAATGGGGGTACTTTTTCAGTTGCCACTTTCATAACAATGTACCGCCGTTGGGCGAGATGTGGAGGAACGCGCCGAGCAAGCGGAGAAGAAGATAGCGGAGATGCGCCAACGAGATGGAGGAGCAGCCGCTCGCCATGCGACGATAGAGCGGGATCTTGAAGGTATGACTCATCCCCTTGGCTTGAACTATCAGACAGTTGGAGTTGTATCTCACGTTGCTTGTGATGTGCTGGTCGCCTTCGTGAGTCGCAGGAGCAAGTCCAAGGCTTGCACGCGGATGCCCAGCGTGTTCAAGGCGAGGTGGCGGAGCTCGTCGGCGGTATCGCCGGTGCTGAATGTGTTGGCGAAGATGAGGCGGAGGCCATCACGCGGCGACTCCGCTCGGCGCGGTTGTTACCGCGAGCCAAGCGTCTTGGTCCCGGCTGCGGGGAGTTCGTCCGGGAGGGCGACGAGCACGTGGGTTCCCACGTGCTTGCCGTGGTGCGCTCCCATTGTCCCTCGATCAACCTAGAGCATCGCGAAAGCGGGCCGGCGCCGGCACCGACGTGGACGCGGCGGAGGAACTCGGCGCGACTCGGAGACGTCCAAGGCGATGGTGAAGAACATCCGCATAGTACCCTGAAGGGCTTAGGGGTACCTTCTTTTGCTTTTGGTGGGGAGGTTGAAAACTTTCTGTGGTGTGACGCAAGTTGGCGTGGTTACTTTGTTACATTGCGGCTATGGCCGCTTGGTTATAAGTAGTCGTGTTTTAGCTTTCTTCCTGATCATGCTTGTAGCGGTAGGCACAAAAATTTGCGGGGGAAACCCGGAGATGCACTTTAAACAAGATGAAATAGTAACTATCTTTATTCAATCGACATGAATCGAGAATATACAAGATAGGTACATGCAACTCTTAGCGCTAGGTGATACGGGTAGAACTTCCGTAGGTGGTCGATATGCCACGAATTTGGGACCTCTATCGGGGGGTCGTCCAAGGTGCATAGCCGATACGACGTAGGCCTGGTGACCGCTTTGATCATAAACGGTCCTTCCCAATGGTAGGCGAGCTTGTGGATGCCGGCGAGGTTCTGTTTCCTCCGTAGGACTAAATCGCCGACCATGAAAAAACATTCTTTGACGTTGTGGTTGTAGTACCGGCGCATGGAGGCCAGGTATTTGGCGGTTCGCGCGCAGGTCTCAAGTCGCTTTTCTTCGATGGAATCGACTTCTAGAGCTCTGGCATCGTCGGATATGCTTTCGTTGTACTGAGTGACGCGTGGAGAGCGGAAGGCGATTTCGTCACGGAGGACTGCTTCGGATCCGAATACCATGAAGTATAGAGAGACGCCAGTGCTGCGACTCGGCTGTGTGCGGAGTCCCCAAATTACAGCTGGGAGCTCTTGGAGCCATCGGCCGGGTCGTTGTTCGTCGGCATCGTCCTGGTAGAGGCGCTTGCGCAAAGCGTCGAGGATCTTGCCATTTGCTCTTTCGACCTGCCCGTTGGCCCGTGGATGGGCGACGGACACGTATTTAACCTTGATACATTTGCTGTCGCAGAAGTCGAAGAAATCACTCCCGGTGAATGTGGAGCCGAGGTCGGTGATGATTGAGTTTGGGACGCCGAAATGATGGATGACATCGTTTAGCATGTTGGATGCTTTTTTGGTGGTGGCCTTCACCAGTGGCATGTACTCAATCCACTTGGAGAACTTGTCGATGAGTACGTAGACATACCAGAATCCGCCAGGAGTTTTCTTGAAAGGATCGATCATATTGAGTCCCCAACATGAGAAAGGCCACGAGGCCGTGATCGTCTGCAGTTGATGAGCCGGAACGTGTGTTTGCTTGGCAAAAAATTGACAGTTGACGCAGTGCCGAACCAGCTGCTCGGCGTCGGCGACGGCGGTTGGCCAATAGAAGCCAGCGCGATAAGCCTTGCCGACCAGTGTTCTGGAGGCAGCGTGATTGCCGCACTCGCCGGAATGTATCTTGTCGAGGAGCTTTATGCCCGCGTCCTCCGTTATGCATTTTTGCAAGATCTCTTGTTTAGCGTTTTTTCGCATGAGCTCGCCGTCCATGAGGATGTAATGTTTGCTACGCCGCACGATGCATTCATGCAGAATAGGGTCGTCAGGTACGTCTTCATTGGTGATGTAGTGAATGAAGTCCAGGCGCCAGTCCGACTGGTCGGACGTGGTCGGCGTGGCTTCAGGTGGCGACGCGCGCGGTACTAGCGCGTGGTCGGCCATGTCTTCCTCATCGCCGTCGATGTCCATCAGCGCGACCTGGTCGGCTGCGGTGTTGCTTGGTGATTGAGGGCGCAGAGGGTTGTGGTCCGGCTTTGCCGGGAAAGGGATTTGGGCCTCCGAGGCCACCGAAACGGATGGTTCGACCAGATCGTGAACGAACACGCCATGCGGAATGGCAGCTCTGGTAGAGCCGAGTTTTGACAACTTGTCGGCGGCGTCGTTATCATCTCGCACGACATGGTGGAATTCGAGGCCATAGAACTTGTCTTTGAGCTACCGTATTGCGGCGACGTAGGCTTCCATTCTCTCGCTGGTGGTGTCCCATACTTTGTTCACCTGGTTGATGACAAGAAGGGAATCACCATATACCATGAGGCGTTTGATGCCGAGCTCGACGGCTAGCCGTAGCCCGTGAAGCGTGGCTTCGTATTCAGCGGCATTGTTTGATGCTGGGAAGTGGATCTGGAGGACGTAGCTGAGCTCGTCTCTGGAAGGGGCAGTGAAGTGTACTCCAGCACCGGCACCATCGATTTTAAGTGAGCCATCAAAGTACATTTCCCAGTACTTGTGGTTGGACTCGTACCAAGGGGTGGTAAGGTCCGACCACTCTGCTAGGAAGTCGGCGAGGGCTTGTGACTTGATGGTGTTGCGGTTTCGGAATTTGATGGTGTATGCCATGAGTTCGAGCGCCCATTTGACGATTCGACCGCTGGCGTCTTTGTTGTATAGGATGTCGCCAAGCGGGAAGCTTGTAACCACCGTGATCTGCTGAGATTGGAAATAGTGTAGAAGCTTTCGTTTGGTGATCAAAATTGCGTATAGCAATTTCTCAATGTCGTGGTAGCGATGCATGGAATTGTTGAGCACTTTGCTAACATAGTAAACCGGGCGCTGGACCGGGTAAACGTGACCGGCTTCCGCTCGCTCGACCACTAGTACCGTGCTGACCACCCGGTCGGTGGCTGCGATGTAAAGGACCATTTCTTCACCGTCGTTGGGCGCCGTTAGGACTAGGGGATTGGTGAGGTAGGTTTTGAGTTCTGCGAAGGCGTTGTCTTCCTCTGTCGACCACTCGAATTTTTCTTTTGCTTTTAGCAACCGGAAAAATGGCAGTCCCTTTTGCCCTAGTCGCGAGATGAAATGACTAAGGGCTGCCATGCACCCTGTCAATTTTTGGATGTCTTTGACACACTGAGGGGGCTGCATTTTGAGGACTGCTTGTACTTTTTTAGGGTTTGGGCGTATGCCGTCTTGGCTTACGACGTTGCCGAGCAGTATGCCGGAGGGTACGCCGAAAATGCACTTGGTGGGGTTCAATTTCCACTGGAACACATTTAGGGCGTCGAACGTTCGCTTGAGGTCGGCGACCAGGGAATCAGAGTTGGTGGTTTTTACCACCACATCGTCCACATACGCCTCGACCAGTCTGTCCCTGATCTCGTCTTTTAGGCAATTCTGGATTGCTCGCTGGTATGTGGCCCCAAAGATTTTTGAGGCCAATGGACATCGTTTTGTAGCAATAGGCGCCGAAAGGTGTGATGAAGGAGGTTTTCTCCGGTCGGCGACGGCGAGGATATCCGGTGGTAGCCGGAGTAGCAATCCAAGAAGGAGAGCAGTTCGCAGCCCGCGGTGGAGTCAACGACTTGGTCGATTCGCGGTAAGGTGAAGGGGTCTTTAGGGCAGCATTTGTTGAGACCGGTGTAATCAACGCACATTCTCCATTCTTTATTTTTCTTGCGTACAAGTACCGGATTGGCCAGCCAATCGGGATGATACACCTCTTTTATAAAGCCTACGGCTAAGAGTTTTGCTACCTCTACCCTAATCACCTCCCTCTTGTCGTTCACGAACCGTCGGAGCTTCTGCTTGACCGGCTTGGCGGTTTCGGAGACATTCAGGAAGTGCTCGGCCCGTTCCCTGGGAACACCCGGCATGTCTACTGGTTTCCATGCAAACACGCTGATGTGATCCCGAAGGAACTAGACGAGCGCGCTTTCCTATTTGCTGGAGAGGTTGGCCCCGATCAGGGCCGTTCTTGTCTTGCCACCTGGGACGAGCTCGATCTCTTTGTAGTCCCGGTTCTTCTTGGAGGAGCGCTTGGCCTCCTTGAGTGGTATCTGGAGGTCGGCCGGGGGAATGGCCTTGGCCTCCAACACCATATCCGCCATGCAAGCTCGGAGGTCGGCGAGGTTGGTGGCGGCGAACGAGGCCGACTCGCGCAAAGGGCACGCCATAAGGACGTTCTTTCGCGGAGGGAGAGGACGCCTTTCTCCGTGGGCATCTTGAGCACCATGTAGCCGTAGTGCGGGACCGCCATAAACTTGGCGATGCCAGTCGGCCAAGGATCGCATGGTAGACGCCCTCGAAGTCGGCGACGATGAAGTTGAGGTACTCAAAGCGAAAATGCTGCTTGGTACCAAATTGTACTCGGAGGGTCACTTGTCCGAGGGGCATGGAAGGCTTTCCTGGCATCACCCCCCAGAACGGCGAGTCGTAGGGCTCCAAGTCTTCCGTCTTGAGGCCGAGCTCTTTGTACGTCTGCAGGAACAGTATGTTTAGGGCGCTGCCTCCGTCGACCAGCACCTTCTCAAAGCGGAGGTGCTGGATGACGTGATCGAGGACAAGGGGGAAGCGACCAGAGTCTTCCCCTCGTGCCCATATGTCTGCCCGGCTGACGGAGATGGGCTATTCCGAGCAGGAGGGTGCTTTGACGTCTGCGACACGCCCCTGGTCGGCGCTGCTGAAGGCGATTATCGACCGCCGAAGTAACTTCTTTTCCCTTTGGGACTCGGTGGCGACCTTGCCACCGAAGATGACCGCGACGTTTCTTTCGGGTTCTCTGAACTCCCGGCGGCCATCGTCGTCGGATTTGTTGTCTTCTTTCTCCTGCTTGACATTTTTGTCGGCGTTGCGGTTGTCCCTCCGATTTTTGTTGCCACCCCGCGGTCGCCGCGTGTTGGTCTTTTGGAAGATATTGGCAAAGCCCCAACACTCACCCATCGTGTGGCCTTTGTTTGGATGCCTCGGGCAATCTTGGCTAAGGACTTTGTCGTAGCCGTCGTCGTAGGGCTTGTCCTGGTTGTTGACGTTGTGGACGCGGTTTCCGCGGTTACGCTGGCCGTCGTCTTGCCTATTCCTTTTGCGCCCTTGACGGTCGTCCTCACGATCGCGGGCCGCGCGCCGTGGCGGCGAGAATCGCGTCGGTCGTCTTCACGGCTGCGGCTGCACCGCTCATGGCGTCGAGAGTAACGTCTGTCGTCGCGGTTTCCGCGGTTCCGCGCGCGATGGTCGCGGTCGCGGTCGTCGTCATCGTCGCGGCGGGGAGGGCGTCGTGATGGACCGTCGTCTTTGCTGGATCGCAAGGCGTCGTCGACACGCGTCCACTCGCCGGCGATCTTCGTGGCTTCGCCCATTGTTTTCGGGCCGGGTCCGGAGGAGTTCGATCTTGCACTTCTCGTTGCGGGGTTGGGTGAGGCCTTTGATGAAGAGCTCAACGGCTTCTTGCTGCGTGATGTCTGTCACCGTCATCCACATGTCGTTGAAGCGGCGTATGTATTCACGTAGAGGTTCGTTGGGGTACTCGTGGATCTGAGCCAAGGCGTACTTGGAGCCCGGCTGATGACACGTGGCCTTGAAGTGCTCGGACAGCATCTGGCGGAGTTGAGGCCAACTGTGAATCGAGCCCTCACGCTGGCACATGAGCCAATTAGTTGGAGAAGGGCCCAGAACAACTGGTAGGTAGTTTGCCATCACGCTTTCGTCGCCTCCTGCTGCTCGGATTGCTGTTTCATATAGGAAAAGCCACTGGTCAGGATTTTTGCGACCATCGTATGGCTGCACTTCGCTGGCCTTGAAGTTTCGTGGCCAATGCACCTCCCTGAGTCGCTCGGAGTACGGCTTGGGGCCGGGGATCTCAAAACGGCCCCCATCATAGCGCCGGTCATCGTCGTCGTAGCGATTCCTGTGCCGGTGCTGGTCGGCGTCGTCATCGCGGAAGGCTCGGCCATCGCGCCGCTCCCGGGGGCAACGCGGTGCGTCGTCGTGGCGACGTCTGTCCGGCGACCGTCGGCGGTGGTCGCGGTTTATGGAGCGTACGTCACGGCTGGAGGAATCGGAGCTGGAGTCCGTAGAGCGATCTGAAGGTCGTGCTGGTCTGTTGCTTGGGTCGTGATTCGCAGATCCTTCCCGTAATTCTGGGCGGCGACTGCGTTGAGCGGACGCTGCCGGGACTTCTGGAGGTATCTCGGCCCGGCGCATGCGATTTACCTGCCCTTCGGCTGCCATCAAGTGGTCGATGATTTCTTGGACCGCGGGGGTGTGAGGCAATGCCTCCAACTTGCTCTTGGCCACCGCGATGTTAGCTGTCGGGGTTTTGTGAACCCGACGCTTTCCGACCAGGTCGAACTCGTCGGCCAAGTTGCGGTTGACATGACGAGCTTGATCGGCCCGTCGCTGCTCTTCTTGCTGTTCGCGATCACGCCGAACAGCGCGGTGCGCATTGCGTGCGGTGTGGTCGCGGCGGTGATCAGGAGTCTCATTCTCGACGGAGGGTTCGTCATTGCTGACCATGAATACGGTATTCCCGAAACCAGGAGGGCGCTCAGGGTGATCATCTTCTTTGTTTGGCTCAAGGGCCGGCCGGATGAGTTCTTCATCTTGAGTGTTGTTATCGGCGACCTGATCGACATCCATCGCCATTGGCGATACTTGAGTTGTCATGGAGCTCGGTGTCTCCTCGGGAGCGGGATGCGTGTAGCCGATTGCATCGAGGAGTTGCCCTGGAGATCCTGCTTCGAGTGCCGCCTGAACGGCGGAGGGGAGCGGTGGACTGCTGGACTCGTCCGTGCCGGACGGCTGTGCTGCGGCGGTCGGCGCCTCCCCTGAAGCGATCATGTTGACGAAGTGGGGCGAGGTTGGTGGTTGCCGTACACGACCGGCATGCTGAGGGATCAGTGGAGGGAATAGCTCCTCGTAGGATGCGGCGGCGTTCTTGAGCCCAAACGCAAAGGGGTTGCCATGGTCGTCGTCCGCCAGAGGTGTGGCGGGCGGGTGAGCAAGGGGCCTCGGCGATCCGATCCGCTAGATCCGACCCGACCGGGGCCCTTGTGTGTTGCGCGCCTCCGTCGCTGTACGGGGATAAATCCATCATCGACCCGGAGGTCGGCAAGTTGCTTGAGCGCGGATTCCGCGAGGGCGAGGGTTTCTGCCAATCCTTCTCCATGGCGATCGATCGTCTCGATCAGATCTGAGTTGTCGACCCGGCGCCATTGATAGCGCGGGATTTGTGGTCGAATCAACGGCCTTAGCAGCTTCTCAGCGAGGTCGGGGCTTTGTTCTTCCAGCAGAGTCGTGGCCTGAGTGCCGAGTGCGGCTTGCCTCGACAACCGGCGCAGCCTTCACAGCGTCACAGGAGCCGAAAGAGCCGAAGGTGATCGGAGCGATGTCGTCGAGGTCCATGGAGGCAGGGAACGAAACCATCTTGCTCATCTTGAGATCTATACGCACAGCCCCTACCTGGCGCGCCACTGTCGACGAAATATCGGCGGCAGTCTACCTAGGGTATACCTAAGGTAGTAGATTGATCGGTAAGGCACGCTAGATGACGAACAAGATGTAATCAAGAACATGAGACGCTATATTATGTGTACGGGCCACGAATTGTGTAATACCCTACGTCCCGTGCTCTTGATCGAGTATGTGTATTGATATGGAGATGAGTCTTGGGAGGGTGTCCTGCTCGCCTTATATAATGGGGGAGCAGGATTACAAGTCCGATATTTCGGGATACAAATATTCGTACAAGGTAACAATATTGATCCGATCTAATATTCGTACAAGGTAACAATATCGATATCCTAACAATGCCTCGACCGTGAGGCGCCGATTAGCTCGCCCTTCCTTCCTTGTCCTCCAAGGTAGCCGACCGATTTGGGCCCCGGTCGGCCTTGCGCTCTTGGGCCAAGGGTCTTCGTCCGAGCAGGCCTAAAGTCGTGTCGTGCTGGTATAGGGGTTTATACCCCCACATGTTCCTCATCTTCCAAAGCTCCCAAGCAGCGATCTGAAAAATCTCCATGAAGAAAGGCAGCGAGACTCTGAGCTTAGTGTGCTGAATTCTTCTGACAATATCATCATCATTGGCCCATCTGATAGAAAGCTTATCCCAAAGAACGCTTGGCAAAGGTGCAATCAAAGAATAAATGCGCAATTGTTTCTTCTTCATTAGCAGAGCAGAGGACACAGAGAGAGTTGGGTTGAACATTGAAGTTTCTTCTAGCTAGCATGTTCTTGGTATTTAATCTGTCCATGCAAATGAGCCAGCTGAAAAACTTAACCCTCGGGATAACTTTTGACTTCCAAATCCAGCCGAAAACAGCCGGGGCATCTAAATGAGAGAAGGCCAACTTATAAAGCTTGGCCACTGAAAAATTGCTGGAACCCCAACAGAAAATCCTGAGATCAGGACCATCAGCCAGCTCAAAGGTATGAATGAGATCATTAAGCTCCTCCGGTTCAGCAGCAGCTTGTTGTGAAATGGGCAGCAGGAAAAGCTCATCAAGACTAGCAGCATGAGAGACCTCTGACAGAAATATCAAGAGAAAGGGCAAACTGAGCAAGGGGGGAAGCTCTCTGTTATGGTGGAAAGGGAGACAAACGAAGAAAAACCTAATAAAACAACAGATCTACTAAAACGAGGGACCCGCTCCTCCTCACCATCGGCAAGGAGGCCGGAGGCGGGGGAACTGGGGCCAAGACGGTGGTAGCGACGACGATAGAGTCCCTTCGCGAGTCTCCCTTCGCGAGGGTTACAAGGGCCGGAGCGGTTCGTAACATGTGTTTACTTTAGCCATCCATTTTTACGTATTCTCTTGAAATTGCTCTAAATGAGTTCACTTTATCTATAATTAACTCTCTAATTTTAACTAGTTTGTATGAAAAGCATCAATATTCATGATATCAAATTTCTTTCATTACATTGTCCAAAGAATAGATTTTGAAAGTGCATTTATACGAGATGTTAGTATAAATTTAAGAGATTTGATTTTAAGAAATTAAATTGAACTATAATTTAGAACAAAGAAAATAATAAGTGAATAATGGTAAGTGGAATCACATATTTGAACACTAAAAAAAATACTCTAAGAGTTGAGTTAAAGTACCACATATTGAGAAATTTTTTCACTTACGTGGTAGTAAAAACGTGTCACGCGATCCTTAATTTTTAGATATACACAGGAAACTATTACCTGTACCATATCATGCATGTTTCCTTAGGCTTAAATATTGTCACGAACATTTTATACACATGTATGTGAGTAAGCCGACTATTCAGAGTACCCTAATGCTCTAAATAGGATAATAATCATGGCATTAATTACAGTTAATGTTGTAAAACTATATAAATGAGCGAGAAGAAATGGACAAAACTAAACTACTCACTCTGTTCTGCAATATAGTGCATTTTAGTTTATCCCGAGTCAACTTAGTTAAGGTTTCACCAAATCTATAGCAAAAAATATTATTATCTAACATATCAAATAAGTAAATTATGAAAATATATTTTGTGATAAACCTACTTATGATTATTTGACATCATAAATATTATTGCTCTTTTTTGTAAATTTAGTCAAACTTAGAACAATTTGACTCAGGACAAAGCAAAATGCACTATATCACAGGACACATATCCAGGACATGATTTCTTTGAGAAAATCAATGCACTAAACTCCACCATTTTCTTTTGCATTTGGAACAGATGCAACTTTTATGATAGATAATGGAGAAGAAAGATAATTGGTGATAGGATCACATGAGAAGAGTATTGAGTACTCTCTCCATTTTAAATTGTAAATCATTAAGCTGTTGTCACTACCTCAGATTTAGACATCAGTGCCGGTTCAAATCCCCTTATCAGTACTGGATTTTGAACCAGCACTAGCATGTCGGCACTGATGTGGAGTTGATATCAGTGTCGGGTGATCAGTGCCGGTTCGTAACACGACCCTACGAACCGGCGCTGATGAGGGTTTTTCAATCATCTGAAAAAATTGATAAAAAATAGAAATTAAAAATATTCAAATGTGGGGAGGCTACGTGCGAAAATCGCATGCCCGCCCATCTCCGTCGAAGTCGCATGTCGTGGCATTTTTCACGCGAAAATCACATGCTTCACGTTTCATAGGATTCTAACATGTGACCTGCCCTCACGTGTCTACTCCTGTAACCACTGCACCCTTAGTCACTTGTGTATATATTTCATTTTGGATCCCCACATATTATATCAAACCGAGCGTAAATTGTATTTTGGAGGTCCTAAACGAATTCAAATTAAAAAGTCGTCAACTACAAAGTTTCATAACTTTTCAAGATCTACAATTTTTGTTTGAAAAGTTTTTCCATCCAAGGTCGTTTACAAAATTTGAATTTCAAATTTGAAAAATTTAAACGTAGATTTAGCATGGCAAGATGAACTCAAATGAAAAGTTTTCAACTACAAAGTTTCATAACTTTTCAATATCTACAAACTTTAGTTGGGTATTTTTTCATCCGAGGTCGTTTACAACTTTTGAATTTTAAATTTTAAATAATTCGATGTACTATTCCATGACAAGATGATTTCAAATCAAAAAGTTTCCAACTATAAAGTTTCATAACTTCTCAATATCTACAATTATTATTTTGATCTTCGGTTCATTCGATGAAGCGATAATATCGTTGTTCACAAAATTTACATGTCACTTACATGGTTGCATTGAGTTCCCTAAACTATAAGACAGATATGTAGATTTTGTGAACAATGTTGGTTTCACTTTGTCATATAGAAAAACATTCAAAATAAAGTTTGTACATCTTGATGAGTTGTACAACTCTCTTGTTCATCACTTCTTCAACCGAGACCATTTGATGTTTCAAACTAAGTATTTGAACTTGTCATTTTTAAAATTCAAATTTTGAAATGTTCCCTATAAAATATAACAAAATAATAGCAGTAATAATATAATATCTTGATAGTCCATGATTTTAGAAAATTTTAGAAAAAAAAAACCATATTATTTGGAGTTACTATAAGGGAGAAAAGAGAAAGACTAGTTACAAGTTTCAGGCACAGATTAAAAAGAGAAATAAGTGTTCTTTAACACTTTGAAATTAAATTCTAAACAACATTTCGAAGTACTAAATCATTTCAAATGAAAAAGTTGTCCATTATAAAGTCGCATAACTTTTTGAGATCGACATGTTTTGTATTGGTCGTTTTTCCATCCGAGGTAGTTTTGAAAAATTCAAAAATTCAGTTTCAGTTTTTTTTTCATCCAAACAATCAGTGCCGGTTCGTGTTACGAACGGGCACTGATGTGCCTGAAACCACTATCAGTGCCGGTTTTGGCCTAGCACTCCCACCTGAGTGCCGGTTCGTACGACCGGCACTGATGTGCATGGAACCACTATCAGTGCTAGTTTTCTAACATCCGGCACTAATGAGGGCGGCACTGATAGTCAAATCTATAGTAGTGTGTGATACACTGTTTTTTTCCTTTGTATCTAGACGTAATGGATATTTAGATACTTCGCAAAAGCTTTGCACCTAAAAAAACTAGAATAACTTAAACCTTTGAGGAGGAGCAATAATTAATTGCTTGACGTGAGGAAACATATGGACATATGATACACAAGAAGTATAGAGTGATGTGTATATGACGTGGTATGATATGGAAAAACTTAATTAGGTATCTTGTTTGATCAACTTTTGCTCGGCGTCCTCTTCTGGGAGGAGCATGGCGAAGCCACTTTTATAGGTTCTTTCGAAGGATCTTTGCTCAAAAGAGCATGATTTGTAGAAGGAGCAAAGCCAATCAGACGTTTTCTACCCTCGTTTGATAGGCGAAACTGACGGGTCAGGTCCCGGAGCTGGTCCGAGAGCTCTACCAAATGAGTTTCAGTAGGGAAGCTATTCGTAGTTTGTTTTCCGTGCCTAAACTATCATATAACAAGACCAAGGGCCTTACCACAATCAGATGTACCATTTTTAGTTTGAGCAATATAGCCATAAACCGGTAGCCTGACCACACCACCTGCACAAAACAGTGCAATGGATGAGCTCGCCTGCCCTGCCTCATCATGCAGCTCGCCCTCCCCCACCGCCTCCTTCTCTGCGGCCGGCCAGTTCCCGGAGCTGGACTTCGTATCCTGGGATGTCCCGGAGGATTGGATGGAGGGCAACGACTGGTTCGATGAACCCTTGGACGGCGACGAAGGCTCCCGTTCGGCGGGCAACGAACTGTCCGGATCCGGCGAACCGCCGCCGGCGCGTGCGCCGAAGCGGCGTGGCCGGAAGCCCGGGCCCCGGAGCAACGGCCCCGCCATCAGCCACGTCGAGGCCGAGCGTCAGCGGCGGGACAAGCTCAACCGCCGCTTCTGCGAGCTCAGGGCCGCCGTGCCCACGGTGTCCCGGATGGACAAGGCGTCCCTCCTGGCGGACGCCGCTGCCTACATCGGCGAGCTGCGCCACCGCGTCGAGCAGCTCGAAGCCGAGGCCAGGCAGGCCTCCGCCGCTGTCAACACCGCGGCGGCGGCGGCCACCCAATCGTTCGGCCTCCTCCAGGAGAAGCTGGGGCTGGAGGTGCGGATGGTCGGGCTGGACGCGGCGGCGCTGCGCCTGACGACCACCGCGGCGCGCCACGCGCCGGCGCACCTCATGCTCGCGCTCCGGACGCTGGACCTGCAGGTGCAGCACGCGTGCGTGTGCAGGGTGGGCGGCGTGACCGTGCAGGACGTCATCGTCGACGTGCCCGCCGGGCTGCGCGGCGGCGTGCGCTGCCTCCGCGCCGCGTTGCTCCACAGGCTGCAGCAGAGCGGCTAGCTAGCTGGCCCAGCCTCGTCACCTCGTCGCCGACCGGCCAGAAAGGTTTGAGCTGATGCATTCACCGTCTCCGCCAAATCAAGCTATCACTCGTCGTGTTTTGTGGCCGGCTTGCTTGGACGACATTCTCAGGCGTCAAAGGTGGCTGCATGTTATCTTCAATCTTACTTGTGTCCACTCCGCTTTATTGTTTTCTTTTCTTTTTCTGTTGAGGGATAGTGCCAGTTTCTTGTTTGTTGGCGTTGTTCATCTCTACTGTTCTCTGTATTGTGTGCACTGTGATGAAATATTTGTTTCAATTTCTCAGCATATCCATATATGTCAGCCAGTAACATGTTTTGGCTATTCAAGCAAAATATGAACACCCAAACGTAAAAAAAAAGGAAGTGAATTCCCGGTTACTGACATATATATAATATATGTGATCAGTTATTTAATCACTCTGTTTGTTTGAACTTATCAACCCTGCTTTGTCAATCATGTTACACCACAAAATAGCAAGTGCTTCAATGAGCTAATTTTCATAGTGATGGTGTGGCTTTAAATGTCAACCAAAAGTGTCACAAACACTATAAATGAAATATTATGTACAAGATTCAATGCCTATTGGTTTGAGAAACGTTATTATTAGGGCCTGTTTTGTTTTAGTTTTTTTGCTGGCTTTTGGTAGCCAGAACATGCATTCCTGCTGTTGAGCGTGTTTTTAGAAATCCTGAAAATTGACAACTAAATAAACTAAAAGATGAGAAAACCTAAAAATTTAAAAATTATCACAAAGGTAGTTGAATCCGTGCTCTTTGGTGCTACTCGTGCTTCTAACCACCAGGACTAGATGTCCTTTCGCTAAAAAAAATAACAATATTGATAATACCAAAAATAAGATGTTATTAGATATTCTTTAAAGTATATGACTCACCATGTACTATTTGGTGTTATAAATGGTAACGGAATATGATTTACAGTACATCAATACGAGGGGGAAAGGTTTGACGGCTATCACTTAGGCCTCGTTTGGATATTCCGTTTCTCATGTGAATCATCGGAAGAATCGTCTCCAAATACTATTTTCAATTGGCGATTTAGAAACAAAAAGGATGGATGGGGGGTTGGTTTCGCACTGATTCTCCTCCCATCGCTTCTTGTATTTGATTTTTTCAGTTAATTCTTTTCTAATGCAATAACTTAAAATAGATTATATTTAAGTTATTCTTTATCCGCAAAAAGTTCAGAATCTTTTGAAGCATATTTTTATGTCTGCATTGTTTTAGGAAAATATATATATTCCACTCTACTGGCCAAACGACTCCATAAAGTGATGATTATAATTCATCGTCTGAAACGTTTCTTGATAGATCTTAATCTAAAACAATTCTACAAAAATCTGAATCTCTACCAAACACATCTCTAAGCCTTTTCTTTTTCTCGTTTTCCATATTCATAGTACCCTTTTTGTTCCTATATTATAAGTTTTTCTAGAAAAACTTAATTGATTGAGTTGTTACAATTCTTTTTTGCATAAAACCACAGTTGAACTTTTGAAAACTTAGAACTTATGTGTATAGGTTGTTATTGAAGTTTCCAAAGTATAAAGTTCTTTCTAAAACTAGTTTAGTGAAAAACTCATATACACAAGCTAACCTGTAAAATAACTTTTCCAAAGGAAAAAAGGTTTATTCAAAGTTCTCATGATAACCATCTCGTGGATCTTGTGCAGAACAAGATATATGCTTAAACGTTGTCCAGGAAAACGTTGTGTGTATATATAAGTTTTATATGTATATGTAGTATAACTTTTGATAGAAATGGATTTTTTTTTTCAGAAACGATAAGCGTCCGGCGCCTGTATAGTACTAGTCTAGGAAGAATGGTACGTGGTCCCTTTGTATAAAGCCCAAATATCACAATCACGCTAGCCAGGAACGAAAAGTTATTGCTTGGCCAGAGAAGTGATGCGGCCACTAATTAAACTAGTGGATTGGCGCGCGCCTCCGCGCGCCTGTATTGTTCAAGAATAATTGTTGTTGTTTATAGTGTTTTCGAGTAATTTTAACGAATAACGTGCATTGGTAGTTGGATTTTATAATAGGAATACACACATACACGCACATATATATATACATATATTCAAGAGGTTACTGGTTTGTCTGGCTTGCTCTACGCTAAGATACAGTGGTACTTTATATTACATAAGTTATGTCTCTGGAATATATTACAGATACTGGTTCAGTTGCATGCAGAGATTTTGAAGTTTCTTTTTCTGCCTTGGCTACTTTAGATGATCATGGTTCGATAGCATCTAGCCAATTCCAACGGTCTGTCCCCAGGCCTGGGTATTCTGCAGAAATCTTCACTAACCGGAACTTCATCTGTAACAAAGACGATGAGTTTTGTAAAGCTTGATCTAGAAATAGATAAGCACAGTGGACTAAATTTTGTATTTGGTGGTAACGGTACCTCATTTGCTTCATATATCTGCGAAGGTTCATCGGCATGGGCAAGACAGATTTCGGTAGTTATGGCGAGGGCTTGTATCTTCTTATGAAGTGAATTTGAGGGTTTGATATTGTGCTGTGGTTGCTTCATTTCAGTTTGCAGAGAGACTAATTTGGTATATGCTTGGTTGATAACACTTTTGAGGTTTATATAGCAGTGATGCAGCAGAGCCATTTCCAAGCTTTGGTTATTGATTGCTGATAGTAGAGAACATAGGCTTGGATAGTTGAGGTCTTCGATTCTGTATCCCCAGATATTTGTTATATATTTAAGGGAGTGGTAAATTGCCAAGGTCTCCACAGTTGCTTTGTTGTCTAAAGGTCTTTCATTATAGTGTAGAGTGAGGTCACCAATTGTAATGTAAGACTCAAACTTGCCTGGCAATGTTTCCTGTGTTGTTACTATAGCCTCATGTCCATGAGCTTTGATGGTAGCAATGTCATGAATTGTTTTGAGCCTTGATGCAAACTCCTTAGGCGCTGGTGTCTGAAAAAAAAAGGGAAGGAAAAAAATAATTGTTATATAATACTAACATGTTTTGATATGGTAGGAGAGCATTCTTTTGGTTCTTATGTGTACCTTGAGAAGATCAGGCATTTGCTGAAATGCTAATAGGTTGATAGGCTGCTGATGTTTGTTTTCAGCTGCTTGAAGCAGTGAACAGATTTGGTTGGACTCTGTTCTTTGGTTGATAATGAGTATATGCAGTTGCCCTGTGATGTTGTCGTGGCTTTCAATGTTCTTGTTGGTTTCCTTGTTATAAAATTGCTGCATGGTTAGACAGAATTCTTCTATTTCGTTGTTAAATGTTGCTGTTAATTGGTCGACAATTGAACTGATTGACTTTACTGCTGTCCAGCAAGAAGTTAAAGCCTCTAATCTTCTGGTGTAGAAATCTATTGTTTCATTGATAACCAGGTAGCTGAAATCAGGTGCTCTCAGATCATAATTGATTCCTAAATCTTGAGCAAAGGTTTGTTTCAGCACTTGTGCAGCTGTAAAGAGTGTAAACTTTAAGATCATGAAGCACGAGGAATTTATTTTTGAACATATTGTCAATGGTTAAGGTACCTCTGTTTCGTTTTTTTGGTGATGGTAGAGGTAGAATTGCCATTGGATCAATCTGGATGGATGCACTTTTTGTTGTTGTGTCTTCGGAGTTTGCACATTGTTCTGCATATTTTCATTAGGATATTTGCATATAGTTAAAACATAATGCTGGTACAAATGTAGAGATGTGTAACGTGTAACGGAGGTTGGAGAGTTACCTGGTATCCATGGGAGCAGAGATGCTTCATTTTCTATTGACCAAGGTACCAAATCTAATGTGAATGTTGCGGTCTGTAGGATTGGGGGTGAGAGAAGTTTCTGCTGTAGAATATGATCTGCAAGATAGATGATGAAATTGGGTCTCCTGTATCTCACGTTATCTTCTGTGATATGCTCAGCCAGCGAATCTAGTATTTCCGTATAGATTAGTGTTGCTCGAGCTGCATCAATCTTTGGTTCCCTGTCCCTTGCAATGATAGAGTACTGCATCTGTAGGGGAAGAAATTTTTTCAATTTATGTATAAAATCTCTATGGGTTTGGATATCTGCCAGTGGTGTTAGGTATACCACTTTTGGCGACTGCGTCTTTTTTCTAGTGGAAGAAAAAGAAGCTTAGTTCTTCTTTGCCATAGTAAACTAAATAAATATTGGCATAGAAATATGCAGAGATGCATTGGGAGCAATTAAATGGCAATATACATTTTGTAAACCACGGATCACACGTACCTTGATCTGTTGTTGAAATGCTGCCTGTGGATTTCTGTCGTAGAAGGTAGGGTTTTACGGAAGTGACTGTAGCAGGTGTTGGGGAGTAGGGTTCATGTAGGTTTTCAACTGGATTGTGCAGGTTATTTGCGGTAGAATTGCGGCTGGTTTGGGGGATTGGCTGTCGCAGTCGGGGAAAGTGATGTCGAGGTAGTGGTCTCCAGCGAGGAGCAGCAATGGCGGAGAGAGAGAGAGAGAGTGTCGATGGTGTCTGAAGTTTCTGGAGTGTGCTAGGCAGCGCGAGGAAGATGACTGTGTTTGTTGCTCCCGTGGCCTTTTTTTTTTAATCTGTTCACATATATTTCTATCAGTTGGTGAGAGCAATTGATGGTGGGCTTCGTATGTAGATCGTTTTCAGCAGAAGGCCCATGTTTTTTTTTTCGTATCTGGGCTTTGACTACTTTGGTGGGCTGGAGCCCAATATTAACATGGTAGCGACCTTGTTAATTTCGGTGTCCAGGGAATACAACTCCTGAAGATTTCATACTGATGAAATTATGGTTACCGCTGTAGTTGCATTACATTGTTATATCTCATCTAAAAATAGTACACCATTCTAACAAAGTCTGTCTTACTGCACTTGAAACTTCTAAATAAGTTTCAGGAATTAATGCATTCAAGGATCATTGGATATACATAAGTTCGAATAAGTAAAAGTTGTCTCAGGTACTGCTTCTTTGGAGACGGCATACTGTTGTTTTGTTTGTAGTAGCAAGTCCACCTCATTTTTGTAAGGCTCGTTGTAGTTCTAGGTTTGTCAACCTCATTTATAGGTATGTAGTCAGATACTGTTCCAGTGAAATCGGTATATGCGATGAGATTCAGGTATTGAAATAGGAACTGAATTTGATATAGTGTGTGTGCATCTAACCTTGACACTGTTGAAAGAGTGAAATGAAGCTAGGGCGGCATTGTAGTGGATATCTGTAGCGCTAAAGATGTGGTTGACTGATGACAGTACCTCAGAAGGCGCTGTTGATTTCATCACTAAATTATTGTTGGAGTTCTTGAACACCTGAAGCTTGTCTTTCAGTGTCTGCATGTGACCTATCATGGCATTAACACAGTTCTGGAGCATGATTATATCTTTATCTTGTTTTGTAAGTGTCCTGATGATCTGGGATAAAGTAGGAAAGTTTAGGTCCACAATTTGATATCCTAGCACATTGGTAATGTATTTGAGCGAATGATACAGTGCCATTGCTTCAGTTGCTGTTGGTGTTTGGAGATTGCTCTGCTTGTAACATTGAGTATGCTGCTCAATCGTTATATATGTTTCGAAACCACCATCTAAAGCTTCCGTTGTTCTCACTACGCTTTCAGTATTATAGACATAGCTTGTGGCAGCTGCATGGATTCTATGTAACCTTGAAGTGTAGTGGGGAGGCAAAGCAACCTGTAATCAAACAGTGGCAATGTTACTGATCGCAGCATAGTTTTAAAAGTGGTTACAGAGATAGCTTGCTGTTTTATTTACCTTGTGCATGGAGAATATATCTTTGTATTCTTCAAGATCTATGTTCGGACTGTATAATTGGTTTACTGAGTTCAGCAGTTTTGCTATATCTGTATTCTCCAATGTTGCTGTGACACTCAGATTTTGTAGAGGTTGAATTACACTGCAGGCCGTTTGATGATTGAGATTGATGAATTTGCATATGCTGATTGTATTTTCTATGAATGATTGAAGCTGATCAATGAAGTCCTTTAGCTTGCCGCCCATTTCACTTGCTATTGTTTTGCATTGTTTGAAAAGAGACTCTTTTTGGTTGTAGTATTGTTTCAGCTCATTGATCATAAGGTAGCTGAAATCTGGAGCTTTAAGATCATAGCCAACACTGATGGTACTTGCAAAGCTGTCCTTTAATTTTAATGCGCCTAATAATATCTAGGAAGTTAGTGATCATTGACGAAGATTCATTTGGACAATGGAAGCTGTTCTTGAACAGTACCTGAATGGTTCCGTGCTGGTGATGGTAAAGGCAGAATTGAAAGGGGATCAATAGCGATCGATGAGCTGGTTTCGTCGTCATCTGTCACATAGAGTATGTTAAAAAAATGAGAGACATTTCTGTGTTTGATAGTTTGGTTTTTGTTTGTTGGGGAAGTTTTTATTGTGTTTACCTGTAATCCACGGAAACTGAGCGTTGTCATATGCTCTACACCATGGAACTAAATCAAAGGTCATAGTTCTGTTGGCTAGAGGTGACCATGAAAGTAGCATAACTTGCATATCAGCATTTTCAGGTTGGATAATATAATTTGGGTCTGAATAGAATATGGTACTCCTCATGTTATAGTTTGATAGTATCTCAGCCAAAACATGTAAAGCAGTGTGGCCATTGTGTCTAGAATGCTTCATTTGTCTGGGTCGGGCAATGACGCTACATAACCTTCTAAGATCTGCTGCTGTAATTTGAACGTGGTATTGAGATATAAGTTGAAAATTTAACGGCAGTTACTTCTTGGTACACACAATTTGTGCACAGTATCTGTCTTACCTGGAATTGTTGAGAGCCGATAGTTGGTTGAAGACTCGGCCATGTGCACCTACATGAATTCGAGGTAAGCAAAAATCTTTAAAAAGTAACTGAACAATTCTATAAGCAGGAGTTTTTAAATGGGAAGTGACCAATTTGTTTCGTCAATTATGCGATGGTTATGTGTACCTGAGTTTTGATTTTTGACGGCGCGAATGTGTTGTCTTCTTGGTGGTGAAGGCGGTGCTTCAGTTTGGCCGCTGATTCCCAGTCGCTAGCGTGGATTGGGGCGCGAAAATGGTGGATAGGAGGTAGTCTTTTCAACAGAGGAAGAGGTGGATTTGGATGTAAGAAAGTAGGGTTCGCGGGTGGACTGGAGCGAGGCTGAGGAAAAAGATGGGGAATGAAAGTACACGCGCGTTCAGGCCGGCGCCGCGTTCTCGCGCTGGCAGCCCGTGCCCTCGGTTGCCGGCCGTGCCGCTCGCGCCACCGGAGCCTCGCTTGGGCGCGCCGCGCCACCGGAGCCGTGGCCGGGCGCGTCGCCACCACCGGCGGAGGGGAGGCGCGGGCGGAGGCGGAGGGGCAGCGCAAGCGGAGGCGGAGGCGGAGGCACGGTGCGAGCTGCGGTCTGGTACGGGAGGAGTCTGGTACGGGAGGAGCACGAGAGAGACGAAGAGATAAGGTTTTTTTTTTTTTTTTTGAAGGTGTTGGGAAAAAAAAGGTGCGAGTTCTAATCGAGGCCTAGTACAGCTGTTTCGTTACCTTTTTTTTTTTGGTAAAATTTTAAAAAAAAAAACTCTAGAAGCAGTAGCGCAAAATGGGCCTGTACGAAGCGAGTTCTTTTTTTTTTTTGGTTTTGAAGAGCAAGTTATATGGGCTTTCCATTGAGCACGAGGTTTTTTTTCCCCAAAAAAAAAAAAACGGGATTCTCTTGTTTTTTATTTATTTTTTCCCTCTAAGAAACCATGACTTTGTTTAATATGGGCCTTATTGTGTTTGGGCCTTATAACATGTACACTTGTGATTCAGATAGAATGGGCTTGTATGTTTGCTATCTATTTAAATAGTGTGTTGGTTTGTTGGGACATTTTCCTTATATACTTTAAGTCTGACGGGTTTCCAAGTTTTTTTTTTCCCTCCAGGATACTCTTATACTGTAGTCGTTCCCCTTTTTTTTCTTGTGATGTACTATTGTAGTTATATTTTACCTTGTAACTCGAATGGAACTTCATATGTAGTTTTCCGAATAGTAGGATTAATGTCTAATGTATATTTCCTTTTTTTGTAACAAAGTTGACAGGTGAACGTCGAAGAAATGCGCAACCATATCGGTACCTAACAGTATACACAATATTCAACAAATTGTGAACCTTGTACTTTCCAAATGGAAAGATACTATTACGTAGTTTTCGTTTCTGGAAGCATACGTAGCAGTGTTTCAGTTGCATACACACAGAGTTCTAACATGCTGATAGTACATCCATAGGTTCTTAATTATACAGTAGCTGCTGGCGACATGGAACACTGAGTTTTTGATAGTTCACTAATAAGCAAAATACGGGTAATGATGTAGTTCTGGCTGTACTGGACTACTTTTGTACCAGAAGATTTTCCTCACAGGAAGCAGATGAAACTTCCTACAGGGAAAAGATATTATATATCAGGTATGTTAGCTGTTATAGACATTGAGGGATTTTTTTAATGATGTGAAATATTACCTGGAGCACTGCGAGCTTGCAGTTTGGTGAATCTACAGTTTTTTCTTCTTTTGGCTTCCCTTGGATCCTGCAGCAGCACCGCTGCTCTTTGCCCTATAAGCAGATAATGGCGGTAATAATTAGGTTAGTTTATGCTAGTGGAAAATTCTGCTCTCTTTTTCTTAAAATGTTCTTTGGGTGGTAGCGGTTTCAAGAATTGGAAACCTTTTGCCCTTTGTTGGTGCAGAGTCAGAGGTACTGGTGCTGATTTCATTGTCATCAGATCCTGCGGCTTCCTCACTTTGTTCCTGATGGAAATCATGTTGGTTATGGTAACTGTATACAGTATGAACAGACTTATAAGCTCTTATTTGAGAACACATATGTGGAGTCACCTCTGCATTGTCAGATGTGTCACCAAACAGATTCCTGCACGCAGCGCTGTGTTGTTTTTTTTTTATATTAATTTGTTCAATGTAATGTGAATGGAAAGAAAAAGGAAGCGGTATTAGTTATATAAATCGTTTGTGGAATACATGTGAAATGTAACCTGAAACCTGAGGAACATATGTTGTGAATCTGTTACCTTTTAGCAGTATCAGTTCCTGGTGTACTCACAGCAGAACCAATCACCTGAACCTTTGTAAAAGAAGTAAGTGCCTTAAATAATGGAATTTACTTGGTTAAATTGGGCATTGGATAGCACTTTTAAATATAGATGCATGGATGAAGGTTGTGGCTTACAGTGTGTGGTGTTAATGTCTGCTGCGGACTGTTCAGGGGTGTTTGTGGGTTCTGAGTTCTGAGAGCAGATATTGGAGTGGGAGGCGACTGCATTAGTTGAGACATTGTTGGAGCCTGAGAAGAGGAGGTAGATCCTTCAGATTGACCAGGACGCCTAATCGGACGTTGTAGAACTGCTTTGACGACATATTGTCTGATTGCAGAGTTGCTGAGATCAACTGAGAAGACATATTTTTTGCCCACTATATTTTGCAGTTGGGGAGGAAGACCCCTTGATTGAGCAAGAGGACTCATGATAGCATCACAATCTCTACCGACAATTTTTGATGCATTCTCATCGTATGCAAAGAATCTAGCTTCAGCTGTATCATCTCTTGCCATGAAAGAAAGTGAATACCTACGTGTTTGAGGTTCATAAAAATTAGAGATATGAAGGGATAATAGATGGAGTCAATAATAAGAAATGCAGCATATAGAGGTGGTAGATTACCTAGTATGTGTAGCCAAGTTGCTGCATATTGGGCACTTGTACGTCATATCATTTTGCTGCACAGCCTTGTTTTTGTGACGCCTGCACGACATGTACCACCAGCTTGTATTTGTTGGAATTGATGTAATAGTCACTGCACATTTATAGGCACCATCCTGTGGTAATATATCAGCAACATTAATACTTTATTGATGAACACAAATATCAGCAAGTTTGTTGTCTTCTTTCAACCTTTTTTTTTCTTTGTTAGATTTTGGCAAGAGTAGAAGGTTTGTATGTTGTTAGCAATTTATCGTAAGTAAAGTAGAATTACCTCAAATTCATAGGGATCTTCAATAGCATCTAACTGAGACACGGTCATGAGCTGCAATGGTTTGTCCACCATCATTGCAGGTGTCACAACAGTAGAGGTAGCTGGACGTTTAATGTATATAGGAACATCTTGGAACCTGCACAAATTAGCCATGTAAATATAGCATGTGTTTGTAGATAGAAGGGTTTGTAAATGATGAATTTGTGGACACATACCTGGCATAGAAAGGTGCTGCTTCAGGAATTTGCGGATTCAAATAGTAACAAAATGGTGAGCTGCCGCTGAGATATAGATTTTCTGTGACCGGGATCTGAGATTAGTAAGGTTTGTGTATGCACATAGATATTGCAACAGTGCAAGCTATGGTCTTGTTCTGCATACCAGAGTCTTTGTATTCCTGACGTGGGACGCAGCCAACCACAAGGCAAACGATGACATTACCAAGTTTTTCATTGTAAATGTTGTCAATGTTGAAGTTGATAGCAAAATCTCCCCACATAGTTAGTTTCATGACGTTGTCACTGTGAAGGCAGCAGAAATTTTAGAGGGGGGGGAAAGAGGTCAATATAGCTTTTGAAATGATGGAAAGTGAAATGTTTGGATACTATATTGGCAGAACAAAGCTCACTTGATATCTTTCAGATACAACTTCCTCAGATGGGTGACTTTTTCTTTGCCTCTAGGTACCTTGCTTTGGAGGTCAGAATATTCTGTAATGTAGCCTATTGTATCTGGGATGCAGGAATGGATGTTTAGTAAACTGAGCTTTGATGCTAACAGTATTACGTTTAACAATGCACTTACCCACATAGCTGATGATTGTTTGACCAGCTGGTACCATTGCCTCGAAAGGTGTGATCCTGTACACATATTCTGGAATGTTAGGTGGATACTCCCTAGCAGGATCCATGGTGGTGTACTTTGAAATCTCTATCATAAGCTCTCTTTCAATTGCCTTAAAAGTTTGTTTTGAGCTTTGGACATTGAATTTCTTGAAAACATAAACGTTGCCGATGTCAATGAGCTGTTCTTTAGCGGCCAATAGTGACTGAGGTATTTCTGCGTACAAGGAGTCTCCCTGGAAGTAGCATTTTGAAATCAGAGTTACAGTAGAAGTGGATGTAAAAGAGGATTTATGTACAGGCAGCGGTACGTACCTGAGCATCAGCAATGATGAAGCCGGCATATAGTGGATCACCATTGCCCGAGTCTTCCCTTACAATCCATTTTCTGACAACACGAGCCGTAAGACCCCTTTTCTCACGGCCTCTGACCAGGCCTGCGATGAAGATTGTCTCATTCATTCTGATGGTACCAAGGAATTCTGCAAGTGATAGAAGCCAATGAATATTCGCATTGCAAGTATGAAACATAAGCATCAGAGTTAAGTTGAAGCAAGGAATTAACATTTATTGAGGGCAGAATAGGCATGGTTGTTATAAGCACTTGAGTCCATTTATAACATTGCTGTGCGTGATTAGGTGGAGCTGATTTTAGACAGTGTGGTTTTGTCATGTTAATTGTAATGCAGATAGTGTAAACACGCTTTTTAGTGTCGATTTGAGCTGCAGGACCCGCTTTGAACTGATCCAATAAACTCTGTATCATTAGTTTATTAGATAAAAGGGTGAGAATTTGTAAAGGGAAAATTACCTAAGCTTTCGTTTTTCCGTAGTAATGAAACCTCTTTTTTTTATATATATATCTGAGATATTTGAAGACTTAAATGACGGACGATAAACATGAGATAATAGTACAGTCATGCTGTTTTTTGATGAAGAGGAAAATGAATGAGTAGATATTAGGATTGCAATGTGGGAAAGCAAATTAATAGTAGTGGCACAACTATTTATAGCATCAGGTGCCTTAAGACCTGAACATTAGAGCTTAAGTACAAAATAATAGCAGGGTGTAGCTGCCTTTTGAATGAAGATCTGCCTCACACCTACACAATGCAAACAAACTAAGCCTTATATCAATGCACCGATGCTAGCATCTTCGGGGCAAATATTGTAGTATTTCATTGTATACTATATTCTTTGTTTCATCACTACAATTGTCTCTGTCATCTTCAATTAAGATCTTGACCCTTTCTTTGAAGTCACCCGGGAGCAAGCGACGTAGAGTTGTCCATGTGAAAAGATCGGCCTTTTCGGATAGACACCAACATATGACAATGTTTGTCCCCGGCTCTTGTTGATTGTCATTGTATAGCACACTTTAATCGGATCGGCGCCTTTTAAGGGTGAAAGGCCATTTCTTACTTTTAAGCAAAAGAGTGATGCGTGGTATGGAGAACGGTCTACCCTTGAAGCGACCGTCCATAATTCCGCTTCGATGGTCCATTCACCAAGTGCTGTGACAATAAGCCTGGTACCATTACACAGCCCAGCTTGCTGATTAAGATTGCGCAAGCACATGATTGGGACTCCTTTTTTCAGAACAATGCGGTGTTGGGGGAAGTTGTTGCCATTCAGAGAATTGAGGAACTCTACTTGGGTACATCATATCATAGGCTTCGTCTTTGTGTCAAAGTTTTTTCAATTGTCGAACTTAGATATTCTTTTTCAATTCCATTTACCAAACCGACTACATGTTCATTCACAAGATACGTTAGTTCATTTGTAGGTGTCAAAATAGCTCTTTCAGCGAGGTATTCTGAATCAGAGAATCTTGTTTGTATCTGAGGGTAGATAGCATCAACTATGCACGCTAATTTGTCACCATCTGTTTTCAATAATAACTCAGGTGGAATCTTTATCCATGTTGGTTCAGATTCTCCCTCTTTTGCAAAAGATGGGATTTTTCCTTCACCTACTTTCAGAATCCATTCACTGAATTCTGCTACTTCCTGCTGCTCAGCCGGATCGTCAGATGTACATTGGAGTCGCATATTTTCAGTGAGACTTAGTATCTCTACGTGTGTCCACAGGCGTGACCGGCTTATGGCAGCATCTAAAACCTCTGCCTTGCTTCCTCCTTCAACAACAGGAAGTATTTGCCGTAAATCTCCACCTAAGACAACCACCTTTCCACCAAAAGGGATATGGGCGGCATCTGGATTCTGAACTTTCTGGACATCTCTGAAAGCTCGATCAAGTGCCTCAAAAGCCCTCCGATTTGTCATGAAAGCTTCATCCCAAATTACTAAACTCGTGAGCTCAATCAATTCAGCCAGCATGGAACCCCTGCTGATGTCACAGACAGTATCATCTTCAAAGTAGATATTAGGATTGCAATGTGGGAAAGCAAATTAATAGTAGTGGCACAACTATTTATAGCATCAGGTGCCTTAAGACCTGAACATTAGAGCTTAAGCACAAAATAATAGCAGGGTGTAGCTGCCTTTTGAATGAAGATCTGCCTCACACCTATACAATGCAAACAAACTAAGCCTTATATCAATGCACTGATGCTAGCATCTACTGGGGCAAATATTGTAGTATTTCATTGTATACTATATTCTTTGTTTCATCACTACAATTGTCTCGTCATCTTCAATTAAGATCTTCACCCTTTCTTTGAAGTCACCCCGGAGCAAGCGACGTAGAGTTGTCCATGTGAAAAGACGGCCTTTTCGGATAGACACCAACATATGACAATGTTTGTCCCTGGCTCTTGTTGATTGTCATTGCATAGCACACTTTAATCGGATACTGGCGCCTTTTAAGGGTGAAAGGCCATTTCTTACTTTTAAGCAAAAGAGTGATGCGTGGTATGGAGAACGGTCTACCCTTGAAGCGACCGTCCATAATTCTGGCTTCGATGGTCCATTCACCAAGTGCTGTGACAATAAGCCTGGTACCATTACACAGCCCAGCTTGCTGATTAAGATTGCGCAAGCACATGATTGGGACTCCTTTTTCGAACAATGCGGTGTTGGGGAAGTTGTTGCCATTCGAGAATTGAGGAACTCTACTGGGTACATCATATCATAGGCTTCGTGCTGTGTCAAAGTTTTTTCAATGCTGTCAGAACTTAGATATTCTTTTTCAATTCCATTTACCAAACTGACTACATGTTCATTCACAGTATCTGTTAGTTCATTTGTAGGTGTCAAAATAGCTCTTTCAGCGAGGTATTCTGAATCAGAGAATCTTGTTTGTATCTGAGGGTAGATAGCATCAACTATGCACGCTAATTTGTCACCATCTGTTTTCAATAATAACTCGTGGAATCTTTATCCATGTTGGTTCGCATTCTCCCTCTTTTGCAAAAGATGGGATTTTTCCTTCACCTACTTTCGTAATCCATTCACGAATTCTCGCTTACTTCCGCCGCTCAATGATCGTCGATGTACATTGGAGTCGCATATTTTCGTGAGACTTAGTATCTCTACGTGTGTCCACAAAGCGTGGACCGGCTTATGGCGCATCTAAAACCTCCGCCTTGCTTCCTCCTTCAACAACGGGAAGTATTTGCCGTAAATCTCCACCTAAGACAACCACCTTTCCACCAAAAGGGATATGGGCGGCATCCGGATTCGAACTTTCTCGGACATCTCTCGAAAGCTCGATCAAGTGCCTCAAAAGCCCTCCGATTTGTCATGAAAGCTTCATCCCAAATTACTAAACTCGTGAGCTCAATCAATTCACCAAAGCATGGAACCCCGCCGATGTCACGTACGTATCATCTTCAAAGTAGATATTAGGATTGCAATGTGGGAAAGCAAATTAATAGTAGTGGCACAACTATTTATAGCATCGTGTGCCTTAAGACCTCGAACATTAGAGCTTAAGCACAAAATAATAGCAGGGTGTAGCTGCCTTTTGAATGAAGATCTGCCTCACACCTATACAATGCAAACAAACTAAGCCTTATATCAATGCACTGATGCTAGCATCTACTGGGGCAAATATTGTAGTATTTCATTGTATACTATATTCTTTGTTTCATCACTACAATTGTCTCTGTCATCTTCAATTAAGATCTTCAGCCCTTTCTTTGAAGTCACCCGGGAGCAAGCGACGTAGAGTTGTCCATGTGAAAAGACTGGCCTTTTCAGATAGACACCAACATATGACAATGTTTGTCCCTGGCTCTTGTTGATTGTCATTGCATAGCACACTTTAATCGGATACTGGCGCCTTTTAAGGGTGAAAGGCCATTTCTTACTTTTAAGCAAAAGAGTGATGCGTGGTATGGAGAACGGTCTACCCTTGAAGCGACCGTCCATAATTCTGGCTTCGATGGTCCATTCACCAAGTGCTGTGACAATAAGCCTGGTACCATTACACAGCCCAGCTTGCTGATTAAGATTGCGCAAGCACATGATTGGGACTCCTTTTTTCAGAACAATGCGGTGTTGGGGGAAGTTGTTGCCATTCAGAGAATTGAGGAACTCTACTGGGTACATCATATCATAGGCTTCGTGCTGTGTCAAAGTTTTTTCAATGCTGTCAGAACTTAGATATTCTTTTTCAATTCCATTTACCAAACTGACTACATGTTCATTCACAGTATCTGTTAGTTCATTTGTAGGTGTCAAAATAGCTCTTTCAGCGAGGTATTCTGAATCAGAGAATCTTGTTTGTATCTGAGGGTAGATAGCATCAACTATGCACGCTAATTTGTCACCATCTGTTTTCAATAATAACTCGTGGAATCTTTATCCATGTTGGTTCGATTCTCCCTCTTTTGCAAAAGATGGGATTTTTCCTTCACCTACTTTCGTAATCCATTCACGATTCTACTTCGCCGCTCGGCCCGGATCGTCAGATGTACATTGGAGTCGCATATTTTCAGTGAGACTTAGTATCTCTACGTGTGTCCACAGGCGTGACCGGCTTATGGCAGCATCTAAAACCTCTGCCTTGCTTCCTCCTTCAACAACAGGAAGTATTTGCCGTAAATCTCCACCTAAGACAACCACCTTTCCACCAAAAGGGATATGGGCGGCATCTGGATTCTGAACTTTCTGGACATCTCTGAAAGCTCGATCAAGTGCCTCAAAAGCCCTCCGATTTGTCATGAAAGCTTCATCCCAAATTACTAAACTCGTGAGCTCAATCAATTCAGCCAGCATGGAACCCCTGCTGATGTCACAGACAGTATCATCTTCAATTTCACAAGGAATTTTGAATCTGGAATGAGCTGTCCTTCCTCCTGGGAGAAGTAACGCCGCAACTCCAGAGGAAGCAACAGTCAAAACAATTTTCTGACTTTTTCGTAGGTATGAGACGATACGATTCCATAGATATGTCTTTCCAGTTCCCCCATATCCTGATACAAAGAAAAAACCTGGTTCCTCATTGACTACTCTCTGAACAATTGCATTAAATGCATATGTTTGGCCTTTATTTAGTGTTGCTGTGGGATTGGACATATCTATATGACAGTCGACTGGATGTGAAAGCTCTTCTTCTATAAGGCGATTGTACAATACAGGATATGCAGAATGAGTCTTCGGAGGCAAATTCGTGTCGCGTATGTCCTTTCCACCTTCAGCAAGCATCGCGCCTAGCTCATCAAGAAGATAATCCCTGGCCAATCCATCTGACAACTGGTAATTAGGGTCTCCTATGTTCTCTCTGTATTGGTAGAGGATGTCATCACACATATGGCGCCATACTTTTTCGAAGAAGGACCTCTCGTCTCCAACCTCACAAAATAGTAGCATGGTAACAAAAAACCTTCTTAGCTGCGCAGATGTGGACCAGGCCGCTGCCTCGTCAAATGCATTATACCATTCTTGGTCATCGCCAAGAAGTCCTCGTGATCTGCAAGCTTCTTTAAAAGTTGGATGGTACTGGCCGTTGTGGAATCTTACTTCTTCATAGCTGGTGCACCCCTTCACAGTCAACAAAAGTAACCTCAGAAAATATCTTTCACCAGCTGTTGGGTGTACATAATGCATCCGACCTATCTTTCCTTCTTTGTTCTTTCTTGGTCTCCATTTTCTATCTTTATGTTCCCATATCCACTTAGATGGAAATTCAGGATATGTAAGCTCTCTAGCTGAAGGGTTGAATTCATTACACACAAACCACTCTGTAAGCATTGTTTTTTTAAGGAACTCAATTGATGCCTCTCTGTCCATTCTTTGTTTTGCACTGAAAGTAACATAATTTTCATTAGGGAGATGAACGGGCATTCTCTCTACAGCTGGATGGTGCCTATGAATGTCATAGCCAAAGATTCTCCAACATGCATCATATTGGCAGATAAATCTGCAATCTAAGTACTCCTTGATTTCATTGGCTGTGTTCGTTTGTGTGTCGTAGGGGACAGGTTCTCCTCTTTTAACTCTTTGGATATATGCTTTGCTGCAATCAGCCCCCTTTGTAACATACTTGAACAGGTACTTGATAAAGGTAGTTTTGTTGCACCATTCAACATTAATATGTGCTTGATACTTTTTAAGAAGTTTGAGGTTGTATGGAACAACCCAACTATTGTCGAGGCGTATGCCACTCTTTTGAATGTACAAATCAGATTCTCTCCTTCTATATGTTGTGAATCCATCTGAATTTACGGCGGTCTCTTGCTGATATGGCTTTGGAAAATGCTTGGAGCACCTTTCTTTCTTCATGCACGGACATCGAGGATTCCCTCTACCACACGGGCCGTGCATCATATGTTCAGCAACCAATGCATAGGCTAGAGGATCTGTTCTTGGATATGGAATCTCCGCAGAAATATGAGCATCAATCATAGAAGGAGTTGGATTAGATGTGTCTGCAACTGTCCATAAGATGATGTGTGCATGTGGCAGGCCTCTTTTTTGGAACTCAACTGTATGGAGCACTGGAGCAGAGAAAGAAATAAGAGGGGAGCAGGTATAGCTTGATTCTGAGGAACTAAAATATATACATGATTAAAGCTAACACTGTACGAAGCAAAGATGGTGCACCTGCACAGCAGGGGCCAAAAATTTCCCCGTTTCTAATATCATGTAGCATTTCTTCCAATTTCAGGTTGAACACACGAACTATTGCGTCAGATCGATCATCTGGCTTCATTCCAGCATCTAAAATAGCCTCAGTAATTTCTAGCCACTTGGGATTACAGGTGAAGGTGACAAAATAGTCTGGAGGGCCATGCTCTCTACATATGGCTATACCATCATGGTAGTTTTGTATCATGTATCTCCTACCACCTGTGAAAGATGCCGGCAATATAGTCATTTTACCCATGTCTTCGCCATGTGTGGACCCTCTTGTGACAGCATCACATATCCCCTGGATGCTTTCAACCCGAATATCATCCTGCTTTTCCAGAAGATAGGTCAATCTATTCTCATCAATACATGCCCTTGCATCTACTTTTGCCTGGCTAGATAACTGCCCATAGCAAAGATATGGATTTGGTTGATCCTTCTTGTAGTGCAAATTGTAGCAGAAATAATCTTGCATTGTTACTTTTGTGTATGTACTGTCTTCTGTTGGCTCCAAACCAGCATACTGCACTCCTTTCTGAAACCCACGTTCGCCATAGGGAAACAATAGAGGGTACTGCAATGGCATGAAAGCAGGATGCAAGGATGAAATCTGTTTGAGCTTGTTTGTTTTTGTCTGAATAACAATGTCACGCTGATAAGCTTCAGGCCGGAAATCACCCACAGCAAGCATTGCAATGCCACTGTTTGTTGGCAAACTATACTGTGGTGGATCTCCATCGCGTGGAGCAAGTAACTGTATGACAAATTCTTCGTCATCATCACCCTGCAATCTGTCTCTTGCCATCCTGAACTGTTGTGCTAGAGGATTGCATTGATCTAGCATTTCAATCAGTGATTGAACAATAGCAGGATCCAAATCTGCTCCACGGCGCTCGGCTGTGTTCAATGCAGAAATTCTATTCTGAACTTCATGCTCTGTATCATACACATAAAGTTGTATGAACTTTGGTGGTTCATCTTCTGCGGGCAGGAGGGAACCAATACGATGATGGATCTGACCAGAAATCTTGAACACAGGAGGTCCTCGACCATCATTGATGCTGCGATCTATATCAGCACCCATAGATGTGAAAGCAAACAAACAATTGTATTGCCTTATGCTTTTCATAAACTTGTTGGAGACAGGTCCACCATCAAAACGTGCTAATGAAGCGAGAGGCTCTGGTCGCGGCTGGAAAGGTGGTAGCTTCACCTTCCCACCCTTACAACATTTGTTGTAAATAGGCGCTGCAGTATCTGGATCCTTTCCAACACTCTCAGCATACCAAAACAGAGCATGACAGTTGGAGCATTTCTGTTCAGGTCCACCAAAATAGGATCGTCCAGGGTAAGAGACTGCAAGGAGGTAGTTCGATAGTTTGGGCAAAGTTTCAGTAGATGATGATCGGCCTTGGAAAAGGCACTGGAAATTTAAGGAGCAAAGAGTATCTATACCTTTGAGGGCCGCCACAAAAGCCTCATCGAACTGACCACACTGTAAGTTAGCACTACGGATGGAAGCGGCACCTAAGAAGCAAATGTGACTTTTGATGGTGCCTTTGCCAAATAAGGTTGCATCAATTAATCTGAGAGTAAACTAAAAATTACCTCCCCAGATCATACGATGCTGTTGCATCAACAACCTTCTCTTTTGCCTTGCAACAGCAGGATCAACGTCGTATGCGGAGCATGACGTATTTGTGGCTGACAAAGGGAGAACATGGCAATGGTTTGATGAATTCAATAGATGCGAACGAAGTGAAATAGAATAAGTTGGTGATATTGTGTACGTCGTCTTCGTCTTTGAGTAGTACGTTGTGTGGAGGGACCTGGATCCAAAGAGCGCGACTGTCGATTTCTCCTTCTACCTATATATATGCAGGGGACTCTAAAACAGATCTAACTTGGGAAGAGATATTAATTATCTAACTAAAAGCAGCTCTGCCTAGTAAGCGTTAGAGGATACATACGTCCTCGCACGCGTAGGGCAGGCGGCGACACAGCCGCAGCATCTTCCGCGGGCAGGCTGTTAGCTATAACCAACACCAATATATAATTAGATGGCGCAAATATGCGCCTTAAGAAGGTGCAATGCAAAATGTACTGATAGCGCACATTTTTTGACCATGTTGATTACGTACCACTTGATAATCTCCGATCAGCATCGGGTGAAGCCATGATGCGTATGGAGCATGCAGCTAGTAATAAATTGGAAGGGATACAAGAGTTTATTCCGTAATTTATATAACAGGAGAAAATCGGTTCCTTCTATTAACCGAGAATGCAGTGTAAGCAGCCCAAATATAATACATATTCAATCATTGAAGCTTAGCACAGGAAGGCATAAAAAAAATACTTTTTGTGGGCGTGCACATAATACATTTTGTTTTGTAGAGAGGAGTTAATATAGATTAATAATTATGCAGACGAAAAAACATTTATTCCATTTATGATTTCCTCAGCAATATCAAGAACATCCGTTGAACCTACACTCTCATCTGCAGCTGAAGCAATGACTAATCTAGCAAGCTGTGCACCTCTATTAGCAATGGGAAAAAGATGGTGTGCTAGATTCCTATAAAGCAAGAGGCCATGTATGCTGTAATCCAATATTATGAAACCAAACATATCCTGCAATGTAGTAAGAGCCTGCAAAGAAGCAGCCTCATAAGCTGCGTCATGCTCCAAACCAGGAGGTGCCCAGAAAAATGCTGACCTAGCACCATGAGGCCTACAGTACTGCAAAGGCAATCCTACCTCTACTCCAAAAAGACTAACCCCATTATCTGCTCTTTCATGTATGACATCTACATAAGGAAGGGAACATTGCTGGGCAATAGCTTGCAGAACAGCAAAGTACGAAATCCTAAAATAGAACATGTTGTCGGTGAAAACCGAACGGAATGAACAATTCCAGAGGGCGCGCTTCCTCCGTTCCTGTCTCTCTGACCCCGTAAATTTTGTTTACGCACTCAAATTTACACACGCCAGCCTACAGGAATAACCATTCCATGCAGGGCAGAAAAGCCGACAGCATTAGTCATTTAATGGAAGACATAACCAACAACTCGCATTATGTTACAGCAAAATAACCTGAGTGGAAACTATGCGGATGACATACCTGATGTAGGAACCTCTTGTCAACTATGTGGTGGACAATGAACCGAAGGTTGGAGGCAACGGACAAATCCAAGTACTCCTGCATAGGAAGCAGCCAACCACCAATGAACACGAAACAATTCCGAGATTTGGTCAAAACCCTGAATGCTGCTAGACCTCTGCGAGAGGAACGCAGAGGAACCCAATAAGAGGACCCAATCCCAAAAGCACAGCAGGCAACCCTAGATCACGCGGCGTTAGCAAGAAAGGCACGGGACGTCAACAGAGATGAAGCAATGTGGACCTCAACCTAGATTAAGCAACCTGACCGTGAGTTACTGAGAAACTAACCTTCCCGTTAGTTGGAGCACGAACGCAGCTCCAATGCAGGAAGACAGACGCGCGAATCCGTGCTTACCCTTGGCCGCACGGTCCCGCGCTCCCGTGTGCAGCCATCTCCTCCACCTTCCCCAAACGGAAGCAGGTAACCGAAGCAGATGTTGCAAATCCAAACGCGATGGGGAAAGAAGGCAAGGAGGACAGAGGCGACGGCGGCGGCGGCGACGGATCCGCGGCGAGGGGGGGAACGGAAGCAAGGGACGGACGACGGACTGAGCGAGGAGAAGCAGAAGCGAGCCGATGGAAGCCTTGTCCTCCCGATCGGGCAGAAGCCGAAGCAAGCAATAATTGTTGCAGCGGAGCCGGACAAAGGCAGTCACAGAAGCCTAGGGCCGCTATTCTGGCAACCGAGAAGCCACAAAAGCGTAGCGCAGCAGCTCAAGAAGAGAAGCCGCTTCCAGCTTCCCAAACTCAAATCACCCACAACCCTCGATAGCGAAATCGGACGGCAAGAGTGATCAGAGGTTACGTGGACAGTCGTTCTTTTCGAGGAGTTGGTGCGGCTTGTATTTGTTAAATTGGCTCTGATGCACCGTGTGTACGGCAGGAGCGGCGACTGATCTGCAGCTCAAAGTCGGACATCCATGCAGCAGCAGAGGCGTTAATAACTTTTACGACATCTGATACTTCTCATTTATAAAAAAAAATATTTTTCTAAAACTAAAAGCAAACTATTTGTATGCCGTGTTTGTTTGAACTTGTCAGCGCTATGCTTATCAGCCATGATAGTTTTTTATCACAATAAAATAGTATCGTTGGCTTATCAGACGCAAAAACACAAGATTTTCTAAAAATCTCCGGCAAAGAAGGCTGAGAAAATCCTATATTATAAAATAATAGGCCTGTTCGGTTGCTTCTCTTTTTGCAGCAGCGGCTGATGTATAGGCTGGTAGTATAAGAGCTCTCCAAGGGTTTTGGCAAATTGACTTGCCATTTGTTGTTGTTTGCAAACTCCCATAAAAAATACAAAGGATAAAAAGAGGTCATCTCCAAGGAAATTGGCATTTGGACTTGGCAAAAGATAAAAATAGAAGGTCTCCAGCGCACGCTTTCCTCGAGCGCGATTTTGCTCGCGCGATCGGGTTTGCAAAGTCTGTCCACGGCTTGGCATTTTTGCCAAATTTGCTCCTTCATTTGCCAAGTTGCCCAAATTGCAAACTCCAAATGCAAAATCGTTGGATACCTCTTTTGGAGTTTTTTTGGCAAATTACTCAAATGCAAACCTCAAATGCAAAACCCTTAAAGATGCTCTAAAACAGTAAATACTGTAGCAGCAATGTCCATTTGCAGCTGTGGCGCTGTTAAAATAGACAACCTAGCTCTTGAGAGTCTGAAGCATCTCATATTTGACCAAATTTATATAATAGTATAATAACATTCATGATATTGAATATGCAACACTAAAATTCTTACTTAATTATTTTTGTAATATACTTATTTGATGTCATATATCTTTGTATTTTTTCCTATAAATTTAGCTAAACTTTAGATGATTTGACTCTAAAAAAGTTAGAAATATATAATTAAAAGTGTGAGCGGATTTCCATGAGCCTGTGTCTTTAAGACGGGAGCAGTCTGCTGATGCAATTTATTTTCTTCTCAGGGAAGAAAACTTTCTTTTGACTTTTCCTGGATGAGCCCTCTCCTTTGATAAGTGGTGACTGGTGAGCCCAGGTAGCTCGTACCGTTACGACATACGAAGACAAATCAAGAACAAGAATCTATGGACGAGATTCACAGTGGGGGCAACGCACTGTACGACGTAGGAAAGGGTTCCACGACAGTCGACAGCCATAACATAAATTTCATCCATAACTTTTGATAATGAAATAATGATGAAAAAGAGTAGTGGTTGCCTATTTTCAGAAGAAGCCAGGCGTGTACTACTGTACACAACAGAGATTGATGGTTATGTGTGTGACACGAGCATGAAAGATACAATAATTGGAGCCACATATGCCACTAGTATTTCTTTTCACTGGGTTGATTATTAGAGTTACAGATATGCGCCACGTGCTTGAAAGATCCTACGATCGCGAAGCTGTAAAGTACAACCAAAAGTACTGTTGATTAGTCCACGGATCCACGCATGCACTTTTGCGCATTACTCCTAGATGATATATGCAGCGCAAAATTTATAGCCTAAAGGTTGCTAGTATCCCGTTTGAGCCAGCACTACCCCAGCCAACTTTTTCCCTGTTTGAGCCAGCACTACCCTTGACAATACTAGTTTAATCATAAAATTTGTAAGTGTCAAATTCGTATTAGAGATGAGTTTTATTTTTAGTACTCTCCCATTCCAAAGGCGAGAACCACTTATAGGGCGAGGTAGGCCGACTGTTCTACCTCCCTCTGACGAGTACCCCTACCCCTTCCTCCCCAGACCGGCGAGGTGGCGACACTACTAAGCACGAGCATGAGTCCGCGACTCCAAGCAGAGTTTGAAGACGGGGAGTCACAAGGGTGGCCACGAGGGGCAACACAAGTTTCTTAGTCGATTAACTGCTTCGCCAAATAGCCTGTTAAGCAAGTTAAGGTAGGCAACATCGCACAGGAGCACATATGGCGATTAGTTCCTCAGGTCCAGTTGAGGTCAAGTGCTTGGCGACAGTGCTAGCCGCTCCATGTATCCAATCCAACATGGTTAGGCGGCGTGTGGGTTGCCGGTCAGTGCGGCACCAACGTGGCTTCAGTTCCCGCACACTCCCGACACCGTATGCAAGTGGGCTAGGGCCTGCACCACAACAGGATGCACACTGCCCTGGCACTGTGACATTAGCACATCGCCGTGGTGGCCTAGGTAGGTCGACTAAGAGTTAATCCTCTTTAATTAATCTTGGCCTACACCTTTCGTTTTTTGAATTGTACATTAGGATTCGATTATGTACTCAATCAATATAAATATAGTACATAGACATGGCTAGATCGAAACATTGGTCGAGTTTTGTATGTACATATATGTTGCGATATGCTCTACCTCATATGTTTGGCCGGGTTCACTCACAAGTAGGTCAAAAGCCTTGAATTGACAATCTTTCAAAGGTTGTCTAGTGATCAAATTCCCAAGTCTAGCCCCTTATTGTTTGAATTGGCCTATCATAATGAATTTATATTTGAAAATCACCATTCATCCACAGGTGACCCTGACATCATTATACTCTCAGATAGAGATTCACCCCGGGTCTCTTATTAGTATATACCACCAAACCTAGCAATTTAACCAGTCAGATGGTGTTGAATATTTGCTTCTAGAGAAGGTCGAACCAACTTACAGGAAAGTGAAGTGCATACAACAGCCATCCAGCCCAAACAATATCGATTACGATTGAAAATGAAACGACGTACTGTCCACTTGTATGATCCATGGATTGGACCACGCGTCCACTCCATATGATGGAAACACTCACGAGATGCCACATAACAAGTGCCCTGTTGCTGACTTTTCTAATCTACGGTAGCGCAAAAGGTGCAGATAGAAGAAGCGGGTGTTGTAAGTTTTCTTTTGAGCAACAAGTATCCAGTAGTGATGCACAACCCCCTCCGCGCGGGCCTAATGTGTAGGGAGCAGGCCACCAGACCAGCCCAACAGCACCCCACGGCCCAATTCATAGCTCCTCTCTGAAACAACCCTCCAATTCCCGTCCGCGTTGTCGTTGCGGCGTCCGACGGCCCCTTGATTTCCGACTCCGTCACTGCGTCACTGTCACCGCGTTCAAGTAGAACTCATACAAAATAAGGAAAAATTTATGCGACGGTGGCGACACCACGCCTTCGCATCCAACACGTGTCCATTGGAAGCGCACCAGCAGCTGGTTCAATCGCATATTCGCATGGGCGCGGCATCGCTCGTGGTGGGAGCCAAACGTACGTCAAGGAGCGAGTAACGCGCGTCAGACGATTAACACGGTGTTGCACGTCAGTTTCTCTGCGACACTATCGCTGAAATTGTTTTTCCGCGACATATATACAGTCGGTATCGAAAAAGAGAGTTCAGTTTCGCAATCTTCTAAACATGATTCACGCACCATTCTCTGGCCAGCCAGCGTGGCCACGTCGCCCGCTGTTCTCGGCCGTCCGATCGGGCGGACGGACGGCCCAGATTGGGTGAGTCTTGGACATTTTGCAGAAAAGACCTCGAAATTTTCAGAAATAGGACAAAAACCTAGAAAACTATATGGGTCGGCCTGCCACCGATTCCAACGGATCGGGAAAGAAGAATGAAATTTGCTAAAAAAAAATAAAGAAGAACTAAAACCTAACCCTAAATCGAACAAGAACCGATGCAGAGAGCTTCCTACCTGGGCCCCCGGCCCTCCCGTCAACGCCGCCGGCCATCACCATTGACGGCGCGCGGGAAGAACAGGACCGCCGGCTCGGCGAGGTCGCACTGCGGAGCGGCCTCCGCCTCGCGCGCGGCAAAGGGCACCGCGGCTCACCCGCTCGACGGCGGCGCGCCCACTCTTCGGTGGGCGCGCGCACCGGCGAGGGGGCCGGCGGCGGCGCCGCCACTCATCCCTCGGTCGCCATGGGCGGCGCCTCTGCACCTGCGCGACCACGAGCCTCTGCGCCACCATGAGGAGAGGGAGAGGCAGAAGGAGAAGAAGACAGGGTGCTGAGGCGCGCTCGCCCGCCCACGTTGATGGGGATGAGGACGTCCGCTCGCGTTGGGTTTCGGCAATGCCTCCGGTTCCGGCTCTGCGAGCTGTGCTGCTGCTGTGCTGCGAGCTCTGCTGCTGCTGCGTCCGTTCGCGTGGAGAAGGGCCGTGCTGCTGTGCTGTGCAAGAGCGTGGACAAGCTGAGAAATGTGAATGGATGGACATGGAGGTGCCGTGCAAGTGGGTGGAAAAAACAGAGTACTCCGTAGTTATTGCATCCGCCGTCCTCAGCCACAAGTGCGTGTGTGCTCATCCACAAATTCATTCAAGTCACGGTTCACTGGAATACACAAACAGAAAGAGGAGTCCACCAGATCGGCTCACAGCACAGTGACCAGTCAGCCCCACAGCACTGGCCCACGCGTCAATAACCTGTCCAAAAACGCTAGGCCCACACGGGAACCGTATACAGTACATTGAATGGCAAGCTTATTAACTAAATAAAAATTCTCAGAAAATTTCTAAACAAACTAAAGGCGCCCTATATCATACCTACATAATTGCCACTCATTTTCGTTAGATAAAAATTACACAAATAATTTCCATGCTCCTTTTTATCAGCTATTAGTCAATAAAGTTGAATAATTTTTCGTCGCAATTCCAATTTCCATAACCCTTGTACCATAAATCTTTTAAAGAAACATACATACCAAAATATTTTCCCTATTTTTTTGTGCCCATTTAAATTCTAGATATAATTGTTTTTCATTTCCTTACTTAAATATTAATTCATACATGCATCCATTAATTTGCAGCCCGTAGACACATACATCCATGTACATACATACGCTATACTCCATAAACAGATACACGGATAAATGCAACTAGTAATATATTTCCACCC
The DNA here is from genome assembly GCA_018135685.1 of Themeda triandra. NCBI lineage: Eukaryota > Viridiplantae > Streptophyta > Magnoliopsida > Poales > Poaceae > Themeda > Themeda triandra. The sequence goes on from JAENPR010001274.1 coordinate 145,951, forward strand.
ATGCAAATATATACGTAGTTTCTCCAACTACATCCATTTTAGACATTAAAGTATTTTAATCATTTGCAATCTCAATTGACATCTATAAAATAGTATTTGAGAAACCAAATCAACCAAAAGTTTATTGCCACCGTTAAAATTCAGGCACGTGCTCGTACTCTTAAATAAACACGTCTACGAACGCGCTTCCCCATAAAAAAATCCTAAACACGCAAATTGTAAACTTCATATAAAAAATACTTACATGACTAACATAATACATATCAATAACATCCGTTGTTGCAGGCCTACAGGTAATTTCAAAATATATCTCCATATTATTACACTAATTATATTCTACCTATAATCTTTCCATGTATGATCTGTTGCAAACCATGACGTACAACTCACTCAAAAATAATGAAATCACGGATTTGTCTTACATACGTTACTTTAAAAAAAATGTGCATCTGTCTAAATACAACTATCATTACTCTATACACGAAATAAAATCTATATCAACTATAATCCTACGATACCTAAGTTGTTCTCAAATAAATTATCAATTAATTAAATCTATTAAACTAAATGGCCCCATAAAGGCCCTAAGCGGCAACGCCGCGTGTCTTTTCTAGTAATCGGTTGGAGTTGCTACTGAAAATTCGCAACTTTTCTCTAGTAGCAGCGGCACCACACAGTGGATGAGGTTGTTGTCTGGATAACGGCGCCGCGTGGGGTGACGAGGGCTCGCGCTCGGCGGGCCACACGACCACGACGGGACGAGACGGACGACCAGACCAGTCCGTTTCCGGTCCCCGGCCAAGTGGCCAACCTGCACGGCTGCACCACTGAAAGAGCCGCAGCGGATGGAAGGTTCTTCTAGGACAAGCCGAAGCCCTGCCAATAAGCTAGGGCATTGATGTCCGGCCGGCTCCGGCGACGAACAGGAGCGTCAAGCTAGGCTTCCAAGAATCATGGCGTGACAGATGTACGTATTTGCACCGTCATCATGCATGCTTGGTGTTGTCGCTGGTTTGTGTGAGCGGATTTCCATGAGCCTCTGTAGTCTGTAGTACGTCTTAGAAACGGGGAGCAGTCTGCTGATGCAATTACGAGGGAGAAAACTTGTTTTGACTTTTCCTGTAAGATCAGCACTCGCCTGTGATAAGCATGCAGTGACCGGCCGGTGAGCCCAGGTAGGTCGTACGTTACGGAGAGAAGAAGTCAATTCAAGAATCTATGGACAAGATCTTTGTGGGGGCGACACACGACAGCCATAACATTTCTGCCGGAACTTTATATCACTCCCTCTGTTCCAAAAGGTGTGATTTTCGTTTCTCGAGTACTGAATTTATATAAAAAACAGTACTAGTATTATATATAAAATAAGTATCATAAAATTATTTTTTATGACAAATTTGTTTAGGTATATAAATATAATACTATTTACTATAAATTTGGTTAAATTTAAGCAAATTTGTCCATTATGAATTCTATAGTTGTATTTTTTTTAGGAGTATTAGAGATAGAGATACCGGCGCTTGCGCATTTTGCGGAAGAAATCCGGCGTGTACAGAACAGAGGTTGATAGTTATGTGTGGAACACCAGCATGCATGAAAGCTGTAGTTATGGGGAGACAAGTTACATAAGCCACTGCAATTTTTTTCAGTGGGTCCATTATTAGACACATATGTGTCACGTGCTTGAAAGATGCTCTGATTGCTAAGCTAATAGTGCTGATAGTCATGGATCGATATGCATGCGCTGTCTAGATGATTAGATCCCTAGATGATTAGATCAAGAATATATAACAAAAATTTGTCAGTACTTATTAAAAACTGTAACTTAAAGATCTTTCAGGATGATCTAATTACTTATCATTAATATTTATATATTTTAATATAATATAATTCTGGCAGTTTGAAAAGTTGATTCCTCAGAATTGCATATTCATTGGGACGGAGGGAGTAGGTTTTATGGTGACGTGAAGGATAGACAAGAGATGTAGGCTAAGTTTATTGTCAACTAAGGCATAAGATAGGCAACAAGCAACTACTAAATGAGTTGAGCAAATAGGTAAGCTATGGACATACAACTAGAAAAGGCAATCTCTCTTAGCTTGGTAAATCTATGCTCTAGCTTATTAAACCACACGCCCGGTTATTTGGCTACACTTATCTTTACCTCAACCCACACGTATTTGGCTACACTTATCTTTAACTCATCCTTTGCAAACACCCCGGCGTCATTATCCTTTCGGCCCTAGAATACAATTACAGTACTTTTTAATTTTTCATATGCAGCCATGTGTGAACTAAAAGTTACCTTTGATTTGTCACGCAATTCCATCGTGCGTGTACAGTGTCGTCGGTGTAACGACAGGCAAATTAAAATTTGTTTGTGTTGTATGGGGGTGGGGATGTGAATTATTTTTCTGAGTTACTAAATAGTCTAAAAGTAAAAGACCAATATGTAATGTAGTGGCACTCTTCACTCATTTCACGACGGATTCCTCTCTCACACGATATTTATGATTGTTGTTACAATCTTTCTCCTCTTCATATGTATTACCTTAGAGCTAGCATTAGCTCATACTCTGAAGTGAGGCCTAAATTCGTCAGATCTTCCATCCTCCTCTACAACCAATACTAGAGAGTCTAAACCATTCTTTGATAAATATAAGGGAACTAAGTTTGTTCAAAAGGTAAACAATCGCAAATTTAACAAATTAACAGAAGAGGTACTCCCTCTGTTAGAACCAATAATTTATTTTGATTTTATTCAAATTCAAACTTCTGTGACTTAGAGTAATTAGTTTTATTAAGTTATCCATAAAATACATCTGGATGGTGTGGGCCTTCGCTCTGTCTCCTGCAAATGAGAAGGAAAACGAGGGCTAGTCTGCAACGCCACCAGGAACACAATTATTTACGGAGTAAGTTGGCATTAATTCATCATGCTTTACACTACAGTCGCGTTGCTTGGGATGGAAAGCTTCGGGCTCGATCTTTGCTTGCCCCGTAGCTATTATGTTGCTCCGGCTTGGCGTAGGGCTTCGGCTTGTTAGGCCGTCTCGGTGCGGGTTTTAGGGGTGTAAATGCACATTTATTATAGTCTACTTGTGTGGGAATTATCTTTTTGATTGAAACGAGAAGGAGAGAGAAGGAAGTAGTTTCACCATGGTGAAACAACCTAGGCGACGTTTCCCACGCAATGAAACCGGATGAAACTCCCCACTGAGCGGTTTCACGAGATGAAATCCCCCATCGCTGAGTCGGCCTTGTTGACGAAGACGGAGTCCGGCGCGGCACAGGGCGCAGCGCGGCTCGGCCGCCGCGGCGGCGTCCTCCATCGCCGCGAGTCCGCCCGCGCGGCCATCGCGACTCCCGCCGCAGGCGCCCGAGATTCGTTTCATCAGAGCTCCGCCATTCGTTTCATCAGATCTCCGCCGCGAGCGCCTCCGTCGCGGGCTGTCGCGCGTCCGCCGCGAGCCGAGGAGCTCCGTCGTGGGCGTCCGCCACGGGCCAAGCACCTCCGCCGCGGGCGAGTCCGTCGCGCACGAGGCTGCCTGGCTGGTCGTGAGTCGCGAGCTCCTCCGTGCGCAGTCACGGCCGCCACGAGGTCCGCCGCGAGCTCCTCTGTGCGCAGTCGCGGGCCGCGACTTATTCGCGCGCCGCCCTCCGCAGTCGCGGGCTGCGAGGTCCACCACGAGTCGCGAGCTCGTCTGCGCGCCGCCCGGCGCAGTCGCGAGCTCCTCCGTGCGCCGCCGATTGCGAGTCGTGAGCTCCTCCGTGCGCCGCTCGCCACGAGTCTGGGGACGCGCTCCTGCATGGCCGAGGGACAGCGCTCCTGCACCGCCTACTTCCCGCGCGACGGGAGGTGGAGATGCTCGGCGCCGCATGCCATGTGCGACTTGCGAATACTGGATGGTGGACCGGATGAAGAGATGCGTTCATGCGGCGGTGGGGAAGAGAGGAAGAGAAAAGTGGGACCCACTAAAAAGGCTAAAAATAGCATATGAAATTGTGCAATGAAATTTTGCATTGAGAAGGCCAATTTTATTTATCGTTTCATTCTGTTTCAGCTTATGTGGCATTTTGGAAATCGTGCAGTGAAACCATGCATTGAGACTGGCCTTAGTTACATTGATGTCAGGCCGGTTCCGGCGACGACAGGGGCGTCAAGGCTTCCAAGAGTCATGGCACGAGCGAATATGATGTATGTACATGCACGGATGCACCCTACTCATAGGGTGGCATCATGCTTGGTTGTGGCCATCTTGTGTGAGCGGGATTTCCACAAGCCTCTCTCCACAATGTTACATGTTTAGCATCGGTTATGTAGGGACCACACTGACTATTTTGTGTGCAAGAAACAATTAGAAGACACATGCAGCTATATATAAAAACTAATTAGCACCGTGGCATGTAGAACCGGTGCTAGTTTTATTGGACCAAGCACCGCATATCCCTAGTGTGCACATCAAAATATGCCTGGTTAGAAGAGAGAACATTTCAGCACCGGCTAGAAAAACACACTGGGGCAGTCTGCTGGCTCATGCTGTTTCTTTCTTATCTTCTGAGGAAGAAAGCTTCTTTTGACTTTTCCTGCACATGATCAGCTCTCGCCTGTGATGAGTAGTGACACTAGTCAGCCAGTCATAACATTTCTGCTGGAAGCAGAAAGTAGTGCTTGCTGCCGATTTTGCGGAACAAGTCATATGCGTCGTCTACAGAACAGAGAGGTTGATGGTTATGTACGTATGAAGTGTGACACGAGCATGAAAGCTGCAATAATGGAGAGACAAGTTACTATATAAGCCACTAGAAATTCTGTGACAGGTCGATTGTTAGAGACATGCGTCACGTGCTTGAAAGATGCTCTGATTGCGAAGCTCATGTACTATATGTTGATTAGTCCAAGGATCCGTGCATGCGCAATTGCGCGTCGTACATATGCAGCATATGAAATTAATAAGAAATTAAAATTCTTATCTGGCCATGATTGAAACTTGCCTCTCTCTTTCTTGACCTTTGAAACAAAATTTCTTTCACATTCAGCCTCGCCGGAACTTTTTGATTACTAAATCTAGCCCTATACATGTGTTTTGCCTCTAACACCGCTAAATAATTTGTGAAAGATTAATTTACCCCTGAAAATTTATTTAATCCAAGAGCTTTTTTACAATGCTTGGAGAGCTATTGGGAATTATTCAGAAAATAATTAATGTGTCTATGATTAGTGGGTCCAATAGAAGGGGAGCCGTTGAGAGCCATTAAGGCGGAGCCGTTGGGAGCCGTTGAGATGTCTATGTTAGGTGGACGCGGCTCCTAATAGCTCCAAAATTCGAGTTGAATTAGAGCCCAAATATTGTAGTGGTAATTGTATTTTTAGTTCTTTTTTTTAACAAAGGGTAATACGGTACATTAACAATTTGCAATAATGAAGTTTTGTTTTTTTCCTATTATAGGTTGTACCGATTAATAAGTTTTTTTATGTACGATCAAATATTCCGTTGGTTCGCTTCGTTCATACGATCAATTTTTTATGTACGATCAAATAGGTTGTACGCGTGTGCCGTACAAGGGTCCGGTTAGGGTTCGTCATTCTAGAGTTTATATGTCGCCGTCCATGTGCCGTCGACCTCCGCCCTTGATTGATCCCTCGGCGGGGTACGCCCATGTCTTTGTCCGTTCGCATCGTCTCCGGCGAGATCCGAGCGCAACCCATCTCGTGGCGGCGGCATTCCTGTTGCGGTCATCATGGAGGAGAGCTCGATCGGACCCTTGCCGCCGCCGCCAAGGTCGCCATGTTGAGGCGGCGCTCACACGGTGCTGCCCACAGGAGGTGGGCGCGGTGCGTGCGGCCATGGAGAACGGCGCCACCGCGATCCCGGCCGTCGCCGCCGTCACATGTCCACGGCGTGCGACGTCATGGACGGCGTCGGTGTCCTCGTGTCGGCGCTCGATGCCCCGTCACGCGCGTCCGGGAGGAGGCCATGGAGGCGGTCTCGGTGATCGCCGGCTCCGGACGCGCCTGGCGAACTGGTTGGCGGCGCGGCGCCATAGGTCCCATGGTCCGTGTCACGGACGCGGGAGGCGGGCGGCGGCCAAGGAGACCACGCGCGGGTCTCTCTGCGGGCTCGTCGAGAACTCGGACAACGCATGGGCCGTCGCGCGCACACGGCGACGTCACGGCGGCTGCTCGACTGTGCACGGAGTCACGGACCACGGCGGCAAGCTCGTGTGCGCGGCGTGCCGGGTGCTGGGGCCGTCCTAGTGCTCGTGTCTCGCTCGCAGAGAGCCACGGACGACGCGGCGCAAATCCAAGCCATGGAGCTCAGCCATCGGCTTCGGGGATAGCTCAGCCAGTGTAACATCTCTGATGTTACGGTAAACTAAAACCTGACATGGCATCATAATCATTGCAAATCATCCATGTTAGGTTAACCCTGATATGCATTCACTAAAACAAGATTTATATTCTAGGTTGATTGTGCCTTTGAGATAATGTTTGTTACTGCCTTTGATAGCCTAGAGGTGTGTCGGCTCGATCAAACGCGATTTCATTTCGAAAACCACATTTTCCGACAAACTCCGTTTTACCCCCTTTTCTCTAGCTCAAAATCTATAAAGAATTTGGGGTTGGTCAAAAAGCAATATTGTAGGGCTTGATGAGACCTACAATGTTGGTGAACAAAGTTTTTCAAGTTTTCAAAAAGAATTTCAAATAAATTTGAAAATACGGTTTTTCCGACAGTTGTCCCCTTTTCAATTTCAAACCATAATTCAAAAACTATGCATATTTTGGAAAAACATCTTTTGGAGAAAATGTGCAGTTTGAAAAGTTGAGTTTTCCATAGTTTTGGAGTTTTTCAAGTTCTTTAGAAAAATCCAAAGTAATTTCAAATATTTCATTCTAGGGTTTTGTCCCCTTTTCAAAATTTGATTCAAATTCAATTTTCCTTTCAAAATTTGAAAATGTGCCGGTTGGGAAAGTTGTAGAGAATGAAAAATTAGCTAGGGTTGTTTTTTTGAGATTTTCAAGTTCAGTTCAAAATTTTGGAGTAATTTGCAATTTTCCCCGGCTGTCCCTTGTGGATGACGTCATCATCACTTTATCCCCACTCTCTGTTCTTCGTCGCCGCGCCATGCCGCCGGTCGCCGCCCGGCACGCACGCCGCGCTCGAAGCTTCTCGCCGCCGTGTCGCCGTCTCCGACTCCGTCCCCAGCGCCCTAAACCCCGGCCGGACCCTGCTCCCTCCCTCCTCCTTATCCATTTCTCCGCCGCCATCGCCCTCGCCATCGCCATTGCCGCGCTCAAGCTTCGCCTCCCGCGCCGTCGTCTTCGTCTCGTTCTAGCCCAAGCGGCCCTCACCACCGTGTCCGCGTGAGCTCGCGCGGCCGGCCCGCACCACCAAACTCCTCGTCCCGCTACGTCGCCCGCACGCCCACTTTCTTCTCCGCGGCCAGGGTGAGTCGAGCCGCCGGGAATCGCCGCCGCCGTTCGTCGTCGTCGTTGTCCATTTTCTCAATTCCTTCCGCATCCGAGCTCGTCTTGATGAGCCGCACTGATGCTCCTCTCCTTTCTCGAATTGATGCACGACGGACGCGAACGCCGCCCTTGCCGCCGAGTCCGCCGCCGACGCCATTCCCGCCACCGTCGAAGCCCCACCTCCGGCCACCCGAGCCTCCATATTCAAGCGCGCCGTGCTCGCGGTGAGCTCCTGCCCGCGCCGTGCCTTCCAATTGGTCTCTAGGGCCTTGTAGCTCCGGCCGTCGTGTCTCGCCCGCCGAACTTGCTTGCCGTGTCGCCGCCGCGCGTTCGAGGCCGAGGCCGTTAGGGCCGCGGCTGCGTCGTTTGGCTAGCGCATCGCGTCCGCGTAGTCGCGTTTGAGCTAGCGCGCGCTAACGTCGCCGGAGGTGCTCCGGTGAGCCCGGCTGACGCGTCGCCACTCCCGCCGTGCCGCCATGGCCGCCGGCCCGAGGGTGTTAACCTCGCTCCGCCGTCCCATTAGCTAGACCAAGAGATGCGCCTCGCCCGTAGGTCGCGTAAGGGCTAGGCCTCGCCGCTGGAACCTCGCCGCCGCGAAATCGCCGCGAGCTCGCCGCGCCGTCGGCCGCGGGAGCGCCTTGTTGGCCGGCCTGCCCCTTTGTTGGGCCAGGCCGCCAACGATCTTGGCCGAGCCGGGCCGGATTCGGCCCAGTTAGTCCTTTTCTTTTTCCAATCCTTTTTCATTTCTATTTAGTCGGAAAATGTTTTATTTTTTTAAAATTCATAGTAAATTGTGTATTGTTCCAAAAATTCTGAAAATTTTTTGTGTGTGTTCCTTGTGATGTCCTCTATCTAGGAAAATTTCAAAATACCAAATTTGAGTAGTTTTGATATGTTTAAAAATTAGCTATTTTATTTGAAAAGTGAGTCTTCTTTGATTTTTAGTAATTTATTTATTTATCCAAAAATCATGAAAATTTATTGGTGCTTGTTTTTGGTATAAGCTACCTAAAACTAATTTTTGAAATCAATTTGACAACATTTGTTTTAGGATTTAATTTCCTTAGTTAATTAATTAATTGTTTGACTTTGGATTTGAGTGAAGACCCTAGGTCATCAACCCTAATGACCTTCGGCACTTTAATTAATTGTTTGCGCTTGTATTTAATCTTTATTATGCATCGTCGAGCATCATATTTATATTCAATCATGTTGAAGCATTTTAATTATCTCGTGTAGTCCCCGTGATCGAGGAGAGACCTATCGATTCCGTTTAGAGAATAGTTGTCGAGACAACCCTAGTCCCCGAAGAAGTCAATCCATCTGCGGTGATTGGTCATCTTCCGAGATACGTCGTTGAAGAACGTCTACACCGACTTTCGAGGCAAGCCCGGATCCATCAACCAATTCCTTGAATTTGCAAAAGTTTATCACTTGATTATGTACTTGCATTAAGTAATAGGAGTTGAGTGATCACCTACTTGACGCATTAACTACCTTGATTATTCCAACGTCATCCTTGAAACCGTTTTGATTGAAAATACGTAACAATGCTTAGCCTTGCTAATTTAGTTCGGATTTCGAAAATATTTTCAAAAGGAAGTGCTTACCTTTGTCGGTAAAGTTTTTGTTACTCGGCAAATGCTACCTTTGATCAGACGGTTGGATTGCGTCGAAAGCGTTTCGATGTAACGCCATGCGGATCGTTACATCTTTTAATGAAGTTGAGACCGGTCGGGTAACTTGCATCGGGTTAGGGATGTAGTGTTTTCGTGTCGATTAAGGACCGTATCGTTGTAGGGCCGCTGTGGTTCGAGCCTTGCAACTAATCACATACTATGGTAAGCCTAAGACTGACTATTCCATCATCGGAACGGATAACTGCGCCTTTGGGAGTGGAGAGATGGCGGGAATACGAAGTTACCCTCGTGGGCTTGGTCCTGGATTTGAGGCGTACGGTATTCTCGGGTGGCGCGGACCGGGTTGGTTTTGGAAGATCTGAGTGAAGGTTGATATATGCAAGATGTGGTTCTACATATATCGTGTGATTAGGGATCCCAGTGGGTATAATCGATTCGAATCGTCGTTGCTCCTCGGTTATGGAGACTCGATCACGACTGCATCGTAGTAACTTATGGAACTTGAAGGAATTTTGTTGGAAGACTAAGAATGTGATCTCCGTGAATTATCTTGATGTTGCTTTGTAATCAAGCTAGACTAGGCTCACCTTAGAATCTAATGACTAATGCGGAAAGTAAAACTTGAGGTTGAAACTAGTTTAGTGCTTTTACGCAAAATACTTTGATTCTTTGCTAAGCCTTACCTTGTCCTATCGGCCTTCATTCCGAGTCTTCTCCCCTCTTTTTCGTCGGGTAAGTCTTGCGGAGTACTTTTGTACTCGGGGTTTGTTCTACCCTTGTTGCGGGTGTGTCCGTCAAGTGAGGACATCGAGTAGTTTGTTTGGCTCTGGGCGAGCACTACGTTTTGGTGAATCATAAAGTTAAGTAATGATATTCCACTACTATGGTTGTAACCAACATAACTTTTTATTTGTAAAGTTTTATTTATAAATGATTTGTAAACTTTTGTTATCATAATACTTCCGCACTTTTACTCCGATATATTTTATTTGTACAAAGCATTTGTATCGCAATGTCTCTTATAATGATCGATCCGGTTCGAAAGATTCGTGGATGATTCGGGTTCCCGAGGACACCCGTGAGCTTGTTAAGTCGTGTGGACACACATAGAATAGTAATCAAAGGTCTTTTAAGACAAGGATTAGTGCGTGGGCAGCGTGCTGGAGAGGTTCTGCCACAGCCAGGGAGGTCGTGGTCCAGGAAGGCGCCTTCGAGTCCCTCGTCCGACATCGTTTCCCTGCTATGCACGTCTCATGCGCTTGGCACGCTAATGGCATAGACAAGAACGACTCTACCGGGTCGCGTCGTGACCAGGCACGGCACCAATCACGCCCAACCCCTACGCCTAACTGTTACAGGACTCTTCACGAAGAATTACACGATGCACTGCATCATTTTACTGGCTAAGAGCATCTCCAACAGTTTGCCAAAATTTACTTGGCAAATATTGTATTTTAGCAACAAATTCTAAAAGAATATCCAAGTTAAAAAGAGACTCTCTCCAACAGTTTCCTAATTTTAACTTGCCAAATCAGAAAAAAAAAGAGCCCACCACAAAGGTTGTTGACCGGTACTGTATGTGACTTCTTCCCCTCGCCCCGTCGTTACAATCAGATCAAATGTTTGCATTCAGTATCATTCAGGCAATCTAAAATGTCACGTTGAAACATACTCAACCTTATCTGTCGGTCACCTGATTGCTCACGATAGTAGTAGTAGGACGGCGTGGACACCTGATTGCATCAGGAGGCGCTGATGTTGGCCACCAGCAGGGATGGCGTGGACATCACCGGATCTGCCGCCACCATCTGAAAGCCGTACCTGCAGTAATGTCGATCAACAAGATTTGCCGGCCATTTCAGATAAGCAGCAGCAGCAGCAGTCCAACAGAACCATGCACACTTCGCAACCTCCAAGCCATAGACAAAAACTAATTATATACTGATGCATACATAGATTAAAATGTAGTGCAAATAAATCCCAGAATTCACATTGAAATTCGATCGATAACAGTTCTGCTGAATCAAAACTAAGGTTCTACTGCATGATATAAATGAACTAAATGTCCAATTGTTGAATGAAAACAAAGGATATCGATGATGCAGATCGATTAACAAATTTATTCTTCTTTCAACAGACTACGTACAGCGGCCAGGCAAAAAGATCGACGGGAAGAAAGAACAGGAAGGACGTGTACCTGATCCTCACGACGGCGGCCGGCTTCTTGACGTGTTTCTTCTCGCTTCTCGTCACGATGGCGAGAACACGTCTATGCTCGCGACGGCGCGATCTCGTCTCTCCTCGCGACGGCGTGATCACGGCCTTGCGACGGCGCGATCAGATTGCGATCTTCTCCCCACGACGGCGGCCTGGCGCAGAAAGTGATCGTCACGAGGATAGAGGAAGGACCGGTCTTGCTCGGGCGGGAAGGGGGCGATCTCTTTTCCTCGGACGCGCGGGAAGGAGCACGAAGAGTCGTCGCGCGTGCGGGAAGAGCAGCGACGACCGCGGACGAGCGATACGCAGTGGTATCCGCGCGCGTATAGATAGGCGCGCGGAAGAGAGTTTTAGCAAGTTGGGAAAATTTAGCAAACACTTTGGCAAACTGTTGGAGAATGATTTTTGCATATTTTGCCAAATTTTAAAGAATAGCAAGTTATTTACCAAACTGTTGGAGATGCTCTAACAGTACATATATCTACCGTAGTCGTCGATATGCTAGCTACATGTGTGTGCATGCAATTTGTACTGCTGCAAATGATGAGCTTGATCCATTTGTACATCTTAGTGTCTATTTGATGTTGGTTTCATACTACTATTACTGGTGCTTATATATTTGTCTAAATTTTGAGGACACATGGTTTTTACCATAACCATTTGTGTGGACCTGTGTGATGAGTGGTTGTCAACATGTCTGCACAAGGCGTGTGTGTTGTTCTACTAACCCATGACACGTGGATACGTGTCAAACAATGGTGTCTCTTGGCTCATGTTGTGCCGGGTGTCGAGCTCGGAGACGGTGGTCGCGGTCGGTGAAGATCAAGCAGGACGTGCCGTGTCAGACGGGACCGGGTGCGGTGAAGGGCGGACGTGAGAGCTGGATCGAGGACACGAGGACCGGGGTGACGGCCGTGGTGGGCAGCATTGGGACATCGACGAGCGCAAGTGTACACGGCGGGGGATGCGTATGGCTACGTACTCGCGGAGGGTTTGGTGGTTTCGCCTCAAAACCATCGGCGGGGTTTCCCGGTTTGCGCCTCAAAACCGGGGGGCGGAGGTCCCAATGCGGACGGAAGACACGTGGCGGCATCGGGAGATTGCTTGGAAGCAAGGCCCGGTGAGGAGGCGCGGTGGCCGTCGGATCAAGTGAAGCAGTTGAGTTGGACTATCTTATGGCTAAGTGGTGTGGCTCTTCGTATCCCAAGGCGAAAGAAGGAATGTAAAATAGACTTGCTTTTATAAATAAAGGATGAGGGTCTCCCTTCCCCTCACCTCTTCCATTTGCCATTTTCCTCCTTTTAGTATTTCCCTTTCTCTAGTTGTGTGAGAGAGAAGTCTGTAAATTTTTTGATTTGTCTCAACAGGTGTGTGGCAAGCGCGCAGTCTCTGTTGTTTTCCTCAGGATTAAATCGTGTGTCTGTGTTTTTCCTTTGAGATCTCCTTTTGTCTCTTGTGTTCTAAATTTGATTTCTTGGGGATTTGTTTGTGCCTAGCTGAATTTGGTCTGTGCAAAATCTGAAATTTTTCTATGGAGATTTGGGTTAATTTGAGTTGATTTTCGTGGGTGTTTTTTCACTGGAGTGTGTGCAGTTTGCAAGCAGAGTCAGAGAAAGGTTGAGCGTTCTACGACACTATTTCTCTGCTTAAGAGACCTGACCACTTGCAACAGGCAAACTGCCAGTTCCCCATTCGAATTCCCTTGCTGTCTCTCTCTGCAGGAGTTAGAGCCTGGAATTTTTCCAATCCTCTTCCAAGGATCGGTTTCCTGTTCACGGCTAGCTGAACGCTCGCCCAGGTCCTCCGTGTGTTGTGCTCCCAGATCAGGTCTGGTCTTCCTCTGTCTTCGTGATTTTAACTTTGATTGGATCTGAGCAGAGTCGTATTTCTTTCAAGCTTGTCGATCTGTGGTGCGGCAGGGTTTTAATTTCTATCTGGAATATTTGCTCTCTCTCCGACATGTCCTGCAGGAGATACTCGCCAGAAGTCGAGTACCGATTGGTGCTTGTCCTCTCCAGTCGGAGATAGTGCTCCCGTTTCTGTTTCAGAGTTCGTCAGTTTGCAGCTCTTTTGCTTGTCGATTCCTGTGTGATGCTAGCTGAAAGCTGCCCCTCGGTTTGAGAGCTGCCCCTCGATTTGATTAGGTTTGTGAGTTCTCGTGCCTAGCACATAATTGCAGCAGGTTGTGGTCTCGTGAAAGTACTGGAGATTCTGTTCCTGTTTTGATTGGTCAGAAAGCAAGCTTCTTGCTTACGTGAATCACCAAGGCAAACATGTATTATTTAATGAAGTATTAAATTGCTTCAGGTTGGTGTTCACGATTTACAAGATTACTACTTGTTGTGAACTCTGAATTTTATCCAGGTTGGTTGAGAGGGATGAACAAATTTCCTGGCAATTTTCTGCAGAATTTTCACTAGCCCTGATTTCTAGTCTTGTGCGTTGCTTCGTCGTTTGTGCTCCGATTTGCTTTCCGCTTGTTGCGTTGGGTTTCTAACACCCTAAAGAATTTATCTAGGTACTCACGCCACCAGTTGCCACGAGTATTTTAGATTTGGGGAATTCGTGTTTTGGCGGTGTATTTGGGACGTGGCCTAAATAATTCGCGAGAATTTTAAAGGCTCCCATTCACCCCCTCTGGTCGCCGATTCCGGTCCTTCAAATTTAAATAATTATGTGCCCATCATATATTAGCTCAGTTAAGGGAGATTCATATACGACAGTATACTGAACAAAATCACAGAATATGAGCACTAGTCACTTAGCTAGCTACGATTAGCACTAGGATTGAAATAGGCCAACACCCTTGAAGGTTATACATGAATTTCTGAATAAAGATCAGAATAATTCACCACGATTTTTTCTTTTTTCTAATAATTGTTGAAGTACATGCATACGTACGAGATTTGCAGTCTGTAGTAAGATTATAAGGAGCCTCAAGTCTGAAACAAGGGAGCGGCCGGAGCCTGCTAACTCAACTGTGAAGCCAGTTGGGGCACTAGCCAGTTGCCGAATTTTCATCGGAGCAACAGTTATCGGATTTTCGTCAGAGCAACAGTTGCCGGATTTTCGTCAGAGCAAAATCAACTACGGTCCAGTAGTATGTTCAACACCATAGTCTGTATGCTGATTTGTGTCTACTAGCTAGTAGGCATGTACCTAGCTAGCACTTTTTAGAGAAAGCAAAGGGGTGACAAGGTTCAACTCATATCACACCAAAAGATGCCCCTGATGAAACAAACGTACAAATTCAACAAATTCAGATGGTAATGACAAACTACTTCTTATCAAGTAATGCGATAACCTATTTATTTAGCCTAAGGACAAACTAAAACTAAACTACTTATTTAGCCAAGTCATCGAACTTGTTCTTAAGATCCTCGACCCTCCCAGACATAGTGATCATAAGCTTGTCAAGTCCATTGATCGCCTTTTCATGGCTTCGACCTTGATAGTGGCTTCGACTTTGTCATACTCAAACTTATTCATGTCGAACACCTCCTAGAGTTTCTGAAGCTTCAAATTTACGTCATTCGCTTTGTGTTGGAGCTCGTATATCTCCTCTGTCTGAATTAATAATGGGCGACTGTAGAAGATAAAGTTCATTAGTCGTTAGATAAAGTATGATAAACATTATATGAAGCTACGTATACCAAAAACGACCGGCTACTATATGTGTTCGGCCTACTCTTCATCGACAGCCTGCTCGGCACAGGCTTCAGCACAGCGCCGTGTGCAGCCGACATCCCACCATCCGGGACCGGTCCGTGGTCGCCGCACACTTACTCGCCGCACACTGTTATTTCTCCCCATCTGATCCCTCTCTCTTTTCTTTTTGCAGTTGTTCATTCAGTACAAATATATTTGAATAGCAACTTGCAGCTCCTGCTCCTTCGACATTTGAATTCCTCTTTGGCCATGGGTACTACTGTATACTATCAAGATAAGTGTTGTAGTGAGTGTGTAACTCTGCAACAAGTTTTTTTCATTGCAAAAAATTAAATGGCTGCTGGTTCACTCATCAACAACACATATATGTATTTCATAAAAAAACACATATATGTACACTTGTCTAATCTCCTCTTCCAAACTAATCTCGATGGTATGGTATGGCCATTTGTTGGATAGAAGCAAGTGATGTAATTAGTCTGTAACTCTTCAAACGTGTTTTCCCCCTTTTTACAAAATTATTAGATGACTATTGGTTCTCTCCAGCAACAACACATTTCTGTACTGTACTGTGGTGCAAGGCTAATCTAGCTTTGTACGCAGCAAATGGCCATGCACAAAATGATAGGCAGAATGCATGGAACTACCATCAAATCGATCGACACCAGCAGCTTTATTTGGATAGACCCGAATATTTGACGCAAGAATGTTAATCTAATCTAATGTGTTATCCTAAGTACTGGTAGGACCACGACCATGAGCCTGTGTCACTGGCGGTTCTCCGGCCGAGAATGAGAAACACAGGAGTAGAGTAGAACGGAATGGGCGAGGCTGTGTACCTTGGGCACGATGAACTCGTGGACGACCCCGCGCTGGCGATCGTGGGTGGCGACCCTGTGCGTCCGGCGGTAGCGGAGGCCGGTCGGGCGCTACCTGCAGCTCCGAGGATCTTGGTTCGTCGATGGCGTGGGCGAGCCATCCCGCCGCCGAATTGAGGACGAGGGGGCGGCGGCTGGGGAGGCCGCCGGGCCGTGACGGCGGGGGGGGCGGCGGCGGCGGGGGCTGCCGGGCGAGGCCGAGGGAGAGCCCGATCGCGCGGCTGGGGCGGTCTCGCCGTGGGGCGGGGCTGTGTGGCTGCGAGGGGTTGGGTGAGATGAGAGGGGGCTGTAAAAAGACCAACGTACCTTTAACCGTATTAAATCAAAAGAAATTAATAACTAGTGGAGCTATTGGGAGCTAGTGGAAATTATTGGGAATTATTTTCAAGCATTGTAAAATGGCTCTTATAAAAAACATCTAACACCCAGGTCAGGTATGGTGCAGCCAAATAAACTGAACAGTCAGAGGATGTTGAATATTTACTTCTACTAGAAGGCTTGGACGAGCAATCGCAAAAAAATAAGAAAAAAAAGGCCTGGACGAGCATATACAGCCCAATCAAAATGACGATGGAAAATATGAAACACTGTCCATTTGCTGCTCTTGTGGTCCATGGATGTGCCACACGTCGGCTGCTCACGTTCACATGCCACGTGTACAAGTTCCCACTGACTTTTCCAATCTAGGAATACTGTACCTCCGAGGGAGACATTCAAAGTCTTTTTGCAATACTCCGTATAATGAGCGTCATTATTCTTTCGTCCATAGAATACAATTATTTTTTATAATTCCTATACGCAACCTATGAAATGTCAAAAGTTCCCATGATGACAAATATTTGTTTGACAATATATGCGAGTCACACATTTACATCGTGCGTGTACTGTGTGCCATGGCATACATTGTACGATCTAATTTAATTCAGATATAGCTAACTCAATTTTTCTAATTGCTACTAAATAGTGTAAAAAGCAAAGGACTAGTATAGCCTGGCACATTTCACGATGCATTCTTCTCTTGTCTGCGCTCGATCTCCCCATCAGCGTGAGTGACAAACAGTGACTGACAAACACTAAAAAACGAGTTAACAGTGTTCGAATGTCTACGTACGGTTGCCGAAATAGTAAACGATCAGTGTCACGAATTAATAGTGTAGAACACTATTTGCTGAAGCGACCAATGGGAGTGTGTGAACATCACCCGACAATATCTTCTACGTACGGTAGTCCAAGGAGCGCCATGAATTTATTCCTTGTTGAGGGATTATACTATACAAGAGTGTCTAAAACTATTCCGTGAGAAATATAAAAATAACTAATTAATGGAAAAGGCACTCCTATTTTTTAGCTATAATTTATTTTGGTTTTGTTCAAAGTCAAATCTCTGTAACTTTAACTAAAAAGATTAGCTTTATTAAATCGGCAACGGATTCTATACAAACTAGGCATCCCGTGCAAACTTGTAAACTAACGATCTGGACCGCACGATGTTGATCCAAGGGGCGCGGAGAGATTGGGTAATTTTGCACTTAACCGCCCGCTCTTAATCACACTTTTACAAATCCCTCCTTCCACCTCTCTCATGCGCCCCCTTGGATTAACATCCTGCGGTCCAGATCGTTAGTTTACAAGTTTGCACGGGATGCCTAGTTTGCATAGGATCTGTTGCCTATTAAATCATCTATAAAATATGTTTGGATTGTTTGAGGCTTTGCTCTGCCTCCTGCCCTTGCTAAGATTTACTGCTGAGGAGGCTGAGGGCATCTCCAGGTGAGAAGGAAACAAGGGCTAGTATGTAAAGAGAGATATAGTTCATTCGGGAGTAAATGTCCGTTAATTCATCTTGCTTTAGGGTAACCACATTGGGGAAGGAAACCCTTGGGCTAGAGCCCCCCTCCCCCCCCAACCCTCACCTTGGCC
Source organism: Themeda triandra (assembly GCA_018135685.1). Classification (NCBI taxonomy): domain Eukaryota; kingdom Viridiplantae; phylum Streptophyta; class Magnoliopsida; order Poales; family Poaceae; genus Themeda; species Themeda triandra. The sequence continues at coordinate 163,749 of JAENPR010001274.1, forward strand.
TATGTGGGGCCCTCGAGTGCATGTGACCATCCGGCTTCTCTCTAGGCATGGGAACAATTGCCAAAGAGTTACAAAACATTGACCTTGCTAAGGTAACCTCACTAACTTTAATTTTGCGCTGCCTTTGCAAGGGTAGATTAGCTTTGTAACTATGAAGGGTTGGACACGGCCCGCAGAGTCCCGCAGCGTGGAGTAAACCCTTGCGATAGGCGCATGACCACCGTTGATGGAAGATGGAAGGATATGGTCCCATCAAGCGAAACCCAAGACAACATTAGAGGAGTAGCTGAGGGCGAGGGGCCAAATGTCCACTGTAACACCCCAGCCCATTAGAAGCATTTAGTTGTTGTCAAGTTGGCATATATATGCCCAAGTGGCTCATGTATGGTTGTGGTTGGTGAGTTTAGTACCACCTTAGAAGTTTAGAAGAGTAGCAGCCAGTTAAGTTTAGAAGAGTGGGAGCCAGTTCAGTCTTGTTGTGTCAAATGTAGCACCTCCAAATTAACCCTTTTACACGAAACGAGAACGGAAGTGTAAGAGATGTGTTATGTGTATGCAGGTCCATTCCACGTGCAAAACAGGGGCCCATCCATGCCTAAGAGTAAAACATCACATGGTTGTTCAAGGGTAATTCTAATTTCATAATAATAAATAACCTATAATAAATTTATATGGCCATGATTATTTTTTATATTGTAAATCTATTATTCTTCTTGCAGTTTGGCCAAGTGACTTAGGACAATTTAAAATTGCTTATACTTTAGGGTAAGTGAAATCGTTATTTTTTTCGGATGGAGGGAGTAGAAAGAAAAAAAAAAGTCGGCCATGACCGCAATGGTGAGTAAAAGTTGAGTTTTGCATTAATCGCTTGGAGTCGCTGCTCAAAATTCACAACCTAACTCTCTGCAGCTGCCTTTATATACCAGGGCTATTCCTGTGACAGTCCACAAGTTAGCCTACGTTAGGGTGTAAGCAAGCAGCAGCACAACAACACAATGGATGAGGTTGTCTGCTGGCCCGCCGCCTCCTGCACGTCTCCGTCGGCCTCCTTCTCCACAGTCGGCCACTACAACCCGGAGCTCGGCTTCGTGTCCAGCGAGGACCTGGAGCGATGGTTGGGGAGCGACGACGACTGCCTGGATGACGGCGCCGCGTGGGGTGAGGGTGACGAGGGCTCGCGCTTGGCGGGCCACGACGACGACCAGTCCGCCGGTTCCGGTCCCGGCCAACCGCAGGCACCTGCTTCACCGAAGATGAAGAGGCGGGGCCGGAAGCCCGGGCCCCGGACCAACGGCCCCGTCCTCAGCCACGTGGAGGCGGAGCGGCAGCGGCGCGACAAGCTGAACCGCCGCTTCTGCGAGCTCCGGGCCGTCGTGCCCACCGTGTCCCGGATGGACAAGGCGTCGCTCCTCGCGGACGCCACCGCCTACATCGCCGCGCTGCGCGACCGCGTGGAGCAGCTCGAGGCCGAGGCCGCCAAGCAGGACGCGCCGACGACGACAACGACGACTTCTGACGCCGCGGCCGCTGCTGCTGCCGCCGTCACCTGCAGCGCCACGCTGGCGGACGTCAGCCAATCGCTGACCGCGTTCGGCGGCGGCGGCTTCCATGAGAGCCTCGAGGTGCGGATGGTCGGGCAGGAGGCGGCGGCGCTGCGCCTGACGACGACGGCCACCCACGCCCCCGCCCGCTTCATGCTCGCGCTCCGGTCGCTTGACCTGTCCGTGCAGCACGCGTGCGTGTGCAGGGTGGGCGGCGTCACCGTGCAGGACGCCGTCGTCGACGTGCCTGCTGCCGCGGCCGCGCTGCGGAGCGAGCGCGGCCTCCGCGCCGCGTTGCTCCACAGCCTGAACCGGTTCGCGGCTAGCTAGCTAGCTAGCTTCGTGGCCCGACCTCAGGTTTTATATGAGCTCAAACCAAGAACTCCTCTCGTGTGTCATGTCGACGACGCATGCATATACTTCTCTCATCTCTGATATGATGTCGATCGCGCTCCTATTGTCTGCGCAAGTGATAGTTTTACACAATTTAGGGCTTGTTTTTTTCATGGGGAAGTAAGGGCCGGAGCCGTCGGTCGTCGACGCTCGTGGACTGCATGAGGAACAACGAGGTATAGCTGCCTCCGTACGTCGTCGTCGTTTTGCGTGCGTTGTTCTGCAGGCTGCAGCAGAGAGGGGTTACCCTCGTGTGCCCGGCCATGTCGATCAGCTCGTGCTATGGAGCGGGTTCCATTGTTTATGGTGTGTGTTCACATATCATCCGTGTTTGCAAACGTGCTACATGTAACCTGTGGCGCTTATATTTTAGGGGCGAGGTATAGTAGGAGGTGAATATGGGAGTGGGTGATGCATATCCCTATTACTCCTTGGCAAGTTGGCATGAGGACAATGTTTATTGCTATATATACCTAACCTTAAAATGTGGGCACCTTGTCAATGTACTGCTGTGTTGCAATTGTTACAATGGTTAAAGGTTATGTACTGACATCTAAAATATGATAGGAAAAAGATAAAGATGAATCGGAAAATCACATGCAACCAAAAAGATCAAAAGGAGTTCAAATTGGCCAAACTCACAAAGGAGCATGAGAAACCGGCCTAGGCACATTTGGAAGTCCCATGGCTGAGCAGCACCGTACCCTGCCTTTTTCAAAGGTTGCCTGACGCATCGTTGAAAGTAGGCCTATTCGAAAACCAGTCAGCTCAGTCCTTCGAATTGAAGGTACATATAGGGATAGGGTTTACGTACGTGTATTCAATGAGGTAAATGTGTGGGTGTGTTATGACACTACTACACAAAAAACAACCGCAATGGGCGGATTTCATTTTCTACAGCGGGCAACTGCTGTGCGCCACGATGCTTACGCCACAGGAAATCGTGATTAACCAAAGCGAACACTGCGCCCGCCGCGATTAATCAATTAACCGAGGTGGGCACATTACAATGCCCGCTGCGGTTAACCCTTCAGGAGAAACAAAACAAATCCAGGAGCCCGCCCGCGAGCCGGTTTTCAAGCCCACAGATGATCAATTCATGTATTGAAGGTAATGCTAAAATTATGCTGGTCACCTGCAGAAAGAAAGAGATGCCTCAAAGTTTGACAATGTGGTATTGTTGCTTCAAGACATGTTAGAAGTGATAACAAGAGATATGATGGTTAATGAGATCAAGTTATCAAGTTATTCTTTGTTGAGCTCCTGGGAAATTGAGAATTATATACATAGCTTCCATATGAATAGGCCATTAATTATTGCTACCTTTTCTAATTTTCGAGAACCGGCCGAGTTCGTCATGGCAACAAGGATTCAGTTCCAAGAAGACTGACTTTTTGCGGGTTCGGTACAAAGCCTGCCATTGTTTTCCTCCACCGGTTTTACGGGACAAGTGGGGAGAACGGGTTATATCAGCAAATTGTTGATTGCCTTTTATTACCAAGAGTGTGTGCTAGAGTAGGGCGAGCCCATTCTCAACCCTAGATCCGAGATGTGACGACCGCCGCCGTCCCGCCATCGTCTCGCCGTAGCATACGAGCACTGGAGGCGCCCACCATGTCCTCCGCCGATCCGCCACGGATCGAACCCAACGCCGCCGGATCCACGATGGATCGACCCCGGCCACCGGATCCGCCATGGATCGTGCGCCTATCCACCGTCACCGTTGCGCCCCTCCACAATTGTTGGATCTCGGCCGGCAACGAGAGGGACAAAAAGGAAGAGGGAGACGAGGAGAGGAGCATGGTAGTTCGCGATGTACCTCATGTCCACCGGATCCACGTCGCCGCTACCACGTCCGGTCCTCGCGATCTACGGTGCCGACGCGGATCCCCGTCGGCCGCGGCTCCACGCACCACGCCGGGAGACGGGAGAGGGTGACACACCACGCGCCGCCGCCGGAGGAGTCGATGCTACTCCACGCACCGCGCGCCGTCGTTGGGCCCACGCGGGCGCCCGCTTGCGTCGAGGAGAGGGTGTTGTGGCGCCGGCTACGTAGGAGAAGAAGTGGGAGGCGGAGTTGCGAGAGGCAGGCGGAGTCGCGTGACGGAGTAGCGAGAGGGAGGAATCGAGAGAGAGGCGGAGCCGCGTGACGAAGTAGCGGAAGTATCGAGAGGAGAGGGAGGCAGAGTCGCCGGAGTCGGGTGGGAGGAGGTTGCTAGAGTGAAACCCCGAGTGCGCTATTTATATGTCTAGCGATACTTGGGCCTCACGATGGGCTATTGGGCCTTGGCCATTTTTCATTGCGGGCTTAATAGGATGCTCGGCGCGTGGGAAATTGATTTACTGCAGCGGGCAATAGTGTTTGTCACGGTAAATGAAAAGTGCCCGTCATGATCGGCACTTATAGGAGCCCGCTTCGAGGCCTCCAGGGCATCGTTGCAGAAATTCCATTCTATACTAGTGTGAGCGTCTACATTGTACTATGTAATCTAAAAAATCATGTTTTTTTCTCATTAAAAACTATTCCATTCTCATGGAAACATGTAAGTTGCATGTAATAAGTTTTTTTTTTTGCCAGAATAAAATTTAACCTTCACTGTTTATACGAGAGAATCATGGACTATCGAGAGATCCATCTATCCAATCATCAATCTACCACATTTTTAACCTGTCCATTACATATTCCAACCAATTACTGTAGTTCGTTCTTCATTGTCACTGCTCAAGGTTTCAGGTTCAAGAGACCTAATCCACAGGATTTGTGCACTGCACGCCCGATGAGGCTCCTCTTGTGACTTGTGTCTTGCATATGGAGGCAAAAGTTGAAGTGTGTTCGTGTGTGAACACATTGTAGACAACGGTTGACTTAGAGCAAATATGCGTGCATGGGAGCACTTGGCAAATGGTGCATGTGCCATCTCCTTCACGCGAGAGGAAGAGGAATTGCCCTTGACTGCATGCGTCCCCATAAAAAATTGAGACATGTGGACCATTAATTTTCAATTTGCAAGCCCAAAATAGCAAACTGTTGGAGAATAACTATTTTTTCACTTGGCAAATGAGTTCTAGACTTGGCAAAACTAGATATTTGCGAAGTGATGTTTGCCAAACTGTTGGAGTTGCTCTTAAAAGATGGCTAGACTTAATCGTCTTGCCTCTATCGGGCGTTCCAGCTCCTTTCATGTGAGATCTAGGGCAGTTTGCTTTCCAACTACACCTCACCACGCCCCAGTTGAGGCAGTCCCACAATGTTGTACATCTCATGTGAACTTATTGGCAAATTTAGGGACTTCTGGTGAACTTTGAGAGTTTTAGGGACCTAGTTGACACTCAACAATAAGTTTAGGTACCTAGAGTGTATTTTGCTCATACCGAAAAAATAGATAAAAAATAGCACAACGGTGCAGCCATTGGCTCCATACTATACCCCCTCCGTTTTAAATTATAAGTTGATTTGATTTTTTTTCAACCATTTTGCTATTTATCTACATATCTATACCTCTTATATAAACAAACCCCACTATAGAATTATCTCAACATGCAAGCTATCCACATAAGCAATCCACTAAACTTGCAATTATAGCCACTAGCACATGTAATTATGATAGCTACATCTTCATCCACTGACATGCATTTAGTTGTTCACATCTACGTGCCATCAAACCATTCATCAAAATTAATTTAAAATTATTTCATTTTCATAACTATAAATATAAATAGTTTATTTTTAAAATTAATGGAATCCCCGCAGCAACGCGCGGGTATTCTCCTAGTATATTATTATATATCAAGACTAGATGTTTTACAAACTAAATATATAAAAAATATAAAAGAGAATTATAATTTAGAACGCAACAAATACCCCGAGACACTTGAAATCCTTAGACACGATTCCTGTTCGTCACCAGTCACCTCGTCCAAGAATATAGTTATTTTTGAGTTCATACACCACCTGGGAATGGTGAAAATAGCCAATACTGAATAATTTGAAATTTGATATCGCTCCTTATTAGCTATGGTACCAGAATTTTCTATCACAATAAAACAACATCAGCTAGCTTATCGGTTGCGAGTCGCTGAAACCATTAGCCTAACGTGACGGAGTATGTATGCGTCACAGTGTGTGTGACGACATGCAAATTAAATTGGGGGTGGCACCGTTGTCGTCCCACCACTTTGAATAAACCTAGCACTACAGCACAACATGGTCACAAATTCATATATAGTATATTACATCTTCATTCCTACGTAATCTATACGAGAAATGCTAAAACTACTCTATCTGGAAAACAAAACAAGAGTTTCATAGATTTGTCAAAATTTATCCTAAATCAGATATCTCGAACTTTAGCCAAAGCTATATAAAATTGTACTGATGTCTATGTCGTTAAATTAATTTTATTAAATTCCTATAAATATGCTGTAAATGAGAATGCCAATGTGTTATTTTGTCAAACAAAACTTAGTTAAAGTTAAAAAGTTTTACTTATAACAAAATTGAAGTTCCTGATGAACACATAAAAGAGGTGAATCATGATAATACATTTCATAAAATTTTTAGTGGTCCTTGTTTTTATATTTGTAAATATTATTTCTTTTACAATTTGGTCAAGTGACTTAGTAGGACATAAATATAATATTGGGTATTTGTTAGGACAAGTAAAATAACTAAATTTTTAAGTTTGGAAGGAGTGGAAAGGAAAAAAAATGTCGAACATGACCCTAAAGTTGATATAATGCGACAACAAACAAGTTAGTAGCTTCACAACACAATGGGTGAGGTTGTCTGGCTCGTCAACACCAGCAGATCTCCCCTCGTCGAACTCTTCTCCACAGACACCGGACACTACTCACTGGAGTCCCGTCTTGTTCGGTTGGTAGAAAACCGATTAATTTCAGCTAATTTAATAGTATTCTATAATGTAAAATGAACTAAGATAAGCTAAGTGAGGCCCTCAATAGATTGGGAGCGACGAGTGCCTATATGACGGCGACTCGTGGGGGTGACAAGGGCTCGCGCTCGGCGGGAGCGGGACACGACTACGACCAGTTCGGTTCTGGCCGGCCAACCGCGATGGCACCACCTGCACCACCGAAGAGGCGGGGCCAGAGGTAGAGCTCTCCTAGGAGAAGCCCCTGCCAAGCTAGGTCGTTGTCTACTAACTGAAATGGCGTCAAGGCTTTGAAGAGTCACGGCGTGACTGGAATCTGATGTGTGTACGTGCACTGTCATGGCATCATACTTGGTTGCGGCTGGTCGATCGTGTGAGCGGGATTTCCACGAGCCTGTGCCTTAGAAATGGGGACAGTGTCTACACTTGCTGGTGCAGGCTTTTTCTTATCTTCCGAGGAAGAGAACTTCTTTTTGACTTTTCCTGTATGATCAGCTCTCCCCTGTCATGAGTACGACGTAGTGAGTAGTGACTGGTGAGCCAGCCATAACATTTCTACCCAAAAGAACAGAGATGTGGTTGATCGAATGATAGATGGTTATAGGTGCAGTGTGACATGATCGAGCATGAAAGTTGCAGTAATGGAGAGACAAGTTATATAAGCCACTAGAATTTTTGTCACTGGGTCGATTGTTATAGAGATATAAGCGTCACGTGCTTGAAAGATGATCTGATTGCGAAGCTATGTACTCCGGTCTGGTGCAGAGGTCCTCCACAGCACTTCATTCTAATTTTAAAGAAGGCTAAAGAATTACAGGAGGACACTTACAAAAAGCATATCTAACACTCCGGTCTGGTGCAGCCAAATAAACAGAACTGTCAGTCGATGTTGAATATTTGTCTCAAGTCCAAATGAGGCATGTCCAGCAGGCAGCTGCCGTCCGGTGAGCCCAATAAAAACGACGGTGGAAATATGAAACACTGTCCATTCGTTGCATGTGGTCCATGGATGTGCCACACGTCCGCTGCTCCACTCCCATGCCACGTGTACAAGTGCCCACTGACTTTTCAAATCTGGGCTAATTAAGTCTCACTGCCTTAATTAAGTCGCACAAATTAGTTTGACAATATGTGAACTGAAAGTTATCTTTTATCACTGTCGCACATTTCATCGTGATTGTACTGTGTGAGTGACGACATGCAAATAAAATTTTGTGTTTTTGTGGCTATCGCTTCGGACGTTGTTACACATGCATGTAGCTTCGGACGTTGTTACACATGCATGTAGCTACCACATGCCATGGCGAAGTCTTGTCTGACGTTTACTCGTTTAGGGTTTTGGGTTCAAGAGACCGTGTCTTGTCTGACGTTTACTCGTTTAGGGTTTTGGGTTCAGAGACCGTGTCAATGTGTTTTTTTGCATGTAATGTTGTCCTTACATGTTGTCCTGCGAGGCTCCTCTATCGACGTGCCTTTTTTATCATGCTCTTCATTCAAGGGAGAAGATAAAGTGTTCATGTACTTACGAGCATATTGTGTGTTAGACTATGAGCGACTTAAAAGTTAGCTAAGCTTAATTGTCCTACATTTATCAAGCGTTCGTTCTAGTTCCTTTATTTGGTATGTGATCTACGCATCAAGCCATCACTTCAGCTAAATGGGATATAGAAATGGAATGCACTCGAAAATAACATCAAAATCAACCAACACACTCCTTGTATGTAATTCCTCTTAATGCTTTTTTTCTTTTAAAAAATGCCACCACACATCCTCCCTTCGACACCACCATTTCAGCTATACACTTGTCCCTCCCGTTTGTTGTTGGGATGCGGTGAGCTTGTCGTTGGGTCTAGCCAAGACATCTTGTCCTAGATAAAAACGGCAGTCCATCTCATCCGGCCATCTCAAGTAATATTACTATTTAGGATTCATTTATTTGATAGAAAATAGGGATTAGACTAATTGATATTGACGGTAGGGAAAGTGATTGATTTTAGTTCACCCCAGTCTCGGATTGCATGCATAGATCATGCCAAGGCTAGATTAGACATATATTTATTGGGAAGAATTAGGTTTAGACAGGTGTGTTTGGCTGGGTTTCACATTATTTAACAAAAAGTTTTGGAACTAGATTTGCTTCATAAATGTTTCTCTGGTGAATCAAAATCACTGTTTGGCTAGCTCGCTGTATTCTTGAAACAAGCAAGGCACAAGAGTATATATAGGAGGGAGATAGCTATGCTCGCACATGCATGGACAAAGATATTGGTAAGACAAGGCAAAACTCTAAGAAGAAGTTTAATTAGAAGACAAACGAGGTGAGGATTGTCAATAGGCCTCACCCATGCGAACCATTAGCACTATACCTAGGCCCAAGAACGGAAGAAGGCCCAAGAAGCCTAATGTCTATTTGTCTAGTCCTAAATGGGTCTAGCCTTTTGTGTGGTGAAGTGCTCTACTGCTAGTGATAAGTAGGCAAGTCTGAGTTGAGTCTGTAAAAAAAATATCCAAACTCTAAACCTCTAATGAACCCATCACCGCTGGTCCTCTACCGGCGACTCTCTCCTCCTGTTCTCTCTCGACTTCCCCTTCTCCTACCTCCGGATCCTAGCCACATCAAGCAGGGGTCTCATAGGGAGGATGTCAAATTGTAAGGATGTGTAACATGAGAAGAATTAGTAGGTTCTCAGGCCTAGTTAGCAATGGCATAAGAGATGTGGTCACATGAGTCATTATCGGTCCTCTTGACCAAGGTTCAATTCAAAAGGGATTTATTCAAGTCTGGATTTCTATGTATGCTCCAAGAGGTTATTTGCACTTGATGAAAGAACAGACTTGGGATCTTAGGCGTGGACAAGTTTCGATCATTAATGTTTACATAATTCCTCTGGACAGCTTTATAAAGGCGAACACGCAAAACAAGATTCAAACTTCACAATCTATGACTAGTAATTTAGTTAATAATGTTTAACTATTATACTATGAACTTGATATGATTAGATATATAATCAAATATAGTATCCAATGATCATAATTTTATAATCATAAAAATTATGGTATATAAAAATTATGGTATAGAATAAATGAATGGACAACTTGTGATTTGGGTGACCGTGTCATGGTTTGACTACGCCTTATAAAGTTGTTAGGAGGGAGTATGCTTTAACTTGTTGATTACACAACTTGTTCTCTATTGATTGAAAAATCATGCATGAAACCATTTTTTTCAACATCTGCTCTCTAGTTTATATCGCAAAGAAATTGCATATTCCCATATGACGACATACCATATATGTATCGTTGAGCTGGATTGATTGAGAAATGTCTGTATTGTCAAAGTTGGGTTTCACTACAATCATATCTAGCATTCGCAATCCCGAGTGCCATTATGAAATGACGAAAGTGCACAAACTAGAACGTTTCTTTCCAAGATTCCTGAAACATTTAACCGTTCCCCTTACTTTGACATGTGTGTATATGATGTCATGATCGCAAAAATGCCTCCAGATGGTCAGGAAGCTGGAGTTTTTAGCGAAGGGAAACTGGGCTTGTTCTACACTACACGTTGGATTAGGCCGGGGCCCAGGGCAAGGCCCATGTGACTGCGTCTTCCTGGGCCGGTAGGCGACGCGTGCTCGTGCTGAAGAAGAACACATAAACGTGAGTTTTTTTTCTGGATAATATAAGAGGGCAGGGATCCCATATATGTCGAAATAAAATAAGTGAAGGGCAAAAGAAGTTTAGTGGAGAACTAGTTTATTTAGAAACATGGAATAAATATTTTAGAAATACTCGTATTAGGGCAAATCCTAAATACGGGGTGAGGTTTTAACGAGACTCGCTTTTGATAGTGACTTAAACACAAACTTCCTATGTTGTGTACAGTCACTTTGTAACTCTACTAACCCCTCCCCTCCTCTTTAGTTGTAGTTCTGCTCTGCTCCTGCTGCTCCCTGTTGTTGTAAGTGGCCTGGTTTATTTTGTTTGAGTAAAGTACATGCGATTAAGCCCAAACACGAGGTGTGTCGTCCGTCCCAGCTTAGAAAGTGTGTCGTAATTTGGGTCCTTAAACTTTGTTTGGTCTTATTTTCATCTAAACGGATTTGGCCCCACATATCAGCTATGTATCTCACATCTCTCGTAATGTCATAGTCATGGTCAGCTAGTTGGCGCGCGTTGTTCGCCCTCTGCAGCTGCGACAGCAGCAGCTTGACCGCGTGCCGGTGGACGGTGGCAGACTGGCCTGTGCAGCGCTCGCCACCGTGCCCAACGCTGCTGCTCACGTTCACGAAGCCCGTCGAGCTTGGCAACCGGCACAGCTGCTCGTCGTGCTGGTAAGCGGACGCACGCCGCCGATCTCGTCACTGCCTGCTGAAGCTGCGTCAGGCCACTACTTCTGCTTGCCCGTGTGCCGTGTGCGGTGTGTGCATTAACGCGGTGGCAGTGGCTCAGCCCGTCACCGTGGCATGGCCGTGGCCTTGTGCGACAGCGACGGCGGCTGCTTGCCCGTGCACATGGAGCAAGCATGAAGTAGACAGGAGGCCAGGATCCAGGAGGCACGAGAGTAGCTAGATGGCTGGACCATCTCGTCGGTGTGTTGGTTTTCATGGCCTGGAAAGACAAGTTCCTCTCGATGGACTCTGGCAGGGAGACCAGCTCAAGGCGTGTGCTCCGCAGCGCGGCCAAGACATGGCGCGCACGAGCGCCGCCACCGCCATGGACCCGCTGCTTGCGCCGGCGTCGCAACCGCCCTGGCAGCGGCACAGCCGCTCCATGGCCGCTAGCGCGCGCTCAGGCTTCCCAGCGCGGCACTCCGCCACGCGCCGCCGACCATGGGAGAGCGACAGGATGAAAGGAGATAACCTTTTCAAACAAACTCTCATGAAGTTTGTTAATATTTCAGTCATTTTTGTGTCTAGGCAATTTTATATTTAAGTCCTGTTAATCTTCTATTTCATGCAATCAAGCACTATCTTAGTACTCAGTATGGATCCATACCGTTTGGATGAAAACGAGACCCAAAAACAAATTCTGAGTTTTAGGACTAGGGATGACACCTCCACAAGTCTAAGGCCAGTCATTGTCGACGAAATATCGACGATAGTTCGGGCCCAGGGGTATGCCCGGCCGCAATGGATTGGCGGAAGGCGTACGAGATTGCAAGCGAGATGTAAACGGGGAACAATCACACAAGGTTTACTGGGTTCGGAGCCGCAAGGATGCGTAAACCCCAGTCCCTCTCTGTTTCGATTATGGATGTGGATGTGCGAGTACGTGCGTTATGCCGGATTTCGTGTCTAGACGGGGGACCTTGCTCTCCTTATATATCACGGGAGCAAGGTTTACAAGTCGGATCCTAGCATACGGTACTAAGTTTTCCGTGCTTTACAAGACTTTACTGAAACTTCTGTCTCATTTAGTGTCTGTCACTCCTTGTCGGTCTTTGACAAACTTGCCCGTTTTAGTCGTCCAGACCAGCTTGGGCGATCGGTCTTGAAGCTTGGTGGGGCGCTGGTTATCATGCGGCCCGTGAGGGTATATGGGGGTTTATACCCTACGGCTAGTCCCCGAGCATCATGGATCTTAAGGGAAAAAACTTCGTCTTCTCTTTGATCAAGTGAGAAAGCGAGTGGTCGGACACACGTTCGACATGTGGTCGGCAGTCTGGAGGACCGTCTTGTGTTTCCAGGCAGTTCGCTCACACTTGGTTGACGTTTTGGTTTTGATCAAAAGATTTATGATGCTCTGAAAAGAAAAAAGAAATTTGAGGGTCCCAATCAGGAGACGTGGGCCCACGTTAGTGTGTGATGCTTTGCCATCACATGGTATCACGATATTTGGTCGTTGTTTTAGCTTAGTTTTGAACTAAACTCTTGTTGTAAAAAGAGAAAATCGGGCGAGTCATGCAAATGACGTGGGCCCGTAGTCCGAGGTTCTTTGTAAGATAGTATATGTTACGGCAAGCTCTAAAAGAAGGATCTAGCCTATATCACGCCGCTGGGTGACGTGGGCCTGTAACCGAGCTGAGATGAGGTGGAACACGTTATGTCGGGTCTAAAAGATGCCCGGCCATAGTATCATGCTTTATGTGTTTCGACCACTCTTTGAGTGAGGCCAGAGACGGAGCCAAATTTTATTTCAATGCAGTCGGTTTGAACCATGATGCCATGACTTCGTCATGATTAAATTAAGATAGCTTTGCTTCTTAATTTAGTCCCAGGCCGTGAGACCATGGTTTTGTATCTAAACCCGTGAAATAGCTTTGCTATTTGTGTGCCGTAATAACCGGTATCATTGGTGAAAAGTCGGCTCGGTGACCGTGTGGGTTGAAAAGTTGGTGCTATCGCAACTTCGTCGCGGCGGGTTGGAACAGCTTCTTGAAGTTGTTGCCGTAAAGGAAAAAATGAGGTATGAGTGTATGTCTCGAGTTGAGTTGAGTTGTATTGATTTGATATGAGCTATGATATGAATTTTGTATCAAGATATGTTATTTGAAAATGGTTTTGGTAGTCACCCTTCTTTAGAGTTAATCGGTCCTCGGGTGTGTAGATGACCCATAGCGAATAGCACGATCTTGCCGAATCACTTAGGGCCCTATTTCGTTGGAAGCGACCGACACACCCCGTGTTGTATAGCGTTAGAGTTTGTTAACACGTGTCGGGGTTAATCGAGAGCCGGTGCATGCTTGATTGTTTTGTTGGGAGGGTGACGTGCTTAGCCATTTTTACAAACAAAAGAGGATGTTTTTACTTTGTAAAGGTTTTGGAACGTACTTTGAAGTAGTTCATGTAAAGAAATCTTTTTTTGAGAAAAGATTGGGAAATGTATGTTTATTAAGTTGAGAAGGTACTTATCTGCTTTCTGTAGCGAGCCACCGTCTCTTCGGTGGATTTTGATCACGCTTGTTTACGAAAAAAGTGGTCATAAGATATATAAAATTTTCTTATTATGCGAAGGGTAGGTTATATTTATGGTAGATTTAGAAGAAAAAATCTTCCAGTGTGCAATAATCTCTTGTTCTTACAAGAGCCGACCGAGCCTTTGGGATTAGATGATCCTAAACGGTTTCTTGATCTTAGGAATGTTTGGAGCCCTTTTTCCTTTGGGAGCGACCGTATTTGGAACACTGTGTTGTTTGGCGTGATGCTTTGTTAACACGTAAACGAGTGAAACCGAGAGACCGGTGCATTCTGCTTCGTGTAACAAAAAAGGAAATTATTGTGATCTTTGGTTTTTATGATGTGAGGCATTTTGAAACGAGTGATTATATAAATAATAAACTATTTTAATGGGGATATGAAATACTTATCTTTTATCAGGTCGAGTCATGTCTCAATCGCGTGTGAGAGACGGAAATATTCGTTCGACGCATCCGTAGTATCGACGGCGGAATTGTCACGTACGTCCATGGTACGCTTTTTGGACTCTGGTTGGGTCAATGCTCTGCAGTCGTTGTGGGATTAAGTGTCGGTGGCTCAATCGGCTCCAACTTCTTGGCGGTTCCAGGCCGGCGGCGCGGGGGTTCCGTGCGAGGGAAACATATAAATGCGCATGTCGCATTAGTGGGCGGTTTTCGTCGCTTCGTGCTCTTGGGAAAGCGAGAGGGCCGTGGGGTTTTGATTACCCGATCCGTCGGTTGCCTTCCGAATCCTCGATCCCTCTATAAATTGGTGCTGCGGCGGAGCCTCTCACTCGCGTGCATCTTGTTCTTGCTCCCTCTTCTTTTACTCCCAAAATCTAGGGTTCGAAATCCCAACTTGCTCATCACCGCCGCTTTGAGATGGATCGGCGTGCGCGCGCCGGCGAGAGGAGGAGGAAGTATGTGAACTCCGCTCGGGAGGTGGCCCAGGGAGGAGGTGAGCTTGAATGGGGTTTCCTTGATTGATCTTAGGTTTTCTTTTTCTCGACGTAATCAGCGGCTCTTAACTTTTGCGTTGTAGATACACGCTCCTTACGGTTGGAGGTGCGCTGGCACTTCGGCCCGCGCGGGTGCGCCGAGAGGGCGGCGGGAGAGCCCGGCGGCGAGGTGGTCGGATGTGCGGAGGTTGCGGCCCCTCCCGAGCATGGGCTCCGGTTGTGGGCCGGAGGCTAGCTGTTCTTGCGCGAAGTGTGGTTCCGGTGCGGTGGAAGCGCGGCGCCACCGACGGTTCGACGCCAGCGTTCACGAAGCGGCGGCCTCGGTGATTCCGGCATCTGCGCTCGGCCGCATAGGCGGAGGCACGAGAATGTCGAGGATCTATACTACGGCAGTACCAAGAAGCTCGGGCAAGCGGAGCGGGACATGGACATTCGAAGGCACTGCTCGCCCGGGAGGGCGGGAGTGGAGAAGCGGCGGGCGCCGACTTGACGCCGGCTAAAACGCCCTTGGGTGTGGGGGCCGGACGAGAAGGCCGGCGCGAATCCCAGTGGACGCGTTAGCCAGCGGCACGAGAGCTGCCGACATTAGGGTCGGTGGTGAGTACTGTATTTTAGCTGTTCGTACTATTTGTTTGTGCACAAATTGGTATTTTAATCTCGATCCGTTTTTGCAGGGCGGCCCGAGCCTAGGTAGGCTGCGGGAGGCGGGCACGCCGCGGCGGACGCGGTGAACGCCCGCGGTGACGTGCTCGCGAGGTTGGCGGCGATCCCTGGCCAAGTGGCCGCGGTGGCGGTCCATGGCGTCCGCCATGGTGCAGCTGCTGCCTATGCCACCGTCGATGCCATTTCAGGCGTCGATGTGCGCGGCATGGAGTTGTCAGTGGCGGCGCATGACGCCATGGAGGGCGGCGCCGTCGAGTTCGCCGGGCGGCGGAGGCCATCGTCACGCTACTCCTGTCGACCTTGTGGTCGGCAAGCTTTCGGGGAAGATTAGATTGCTTTAAATGCAATTAGTCCCCTGTTTGTAAAATTTTTATATTTTGAATGAAAAAAGGATGGATCTTTTGTTTGAGATGTGTCTTGTGTCGGAATCCATCGAGGTTCCTTTTGTTATCTCTTTATTTTGATCCGTTTTATGATTGTGCCGCGTTTAGGCCGTAGGATTTTGTTTAAGGTCGTAAGCCTTTTATTCTTTGCGTCAGAGAACGTCGTGTTGCGTCTGATTGAGGGATGATTTTCCTTTGAAAGGCAAGAAAAATTCATATGCTCAAGTATTTGACACAAAACTTGACTTCTTATTAGATTGCTTTGTCATCGGAATGACTTACAACGATGTGTACGACTGATGCTAATTTTAACATATTGAAAGGGAAATTGCCTAGGAAAAAACTTTTTTGATAAAAGAGGAAAACGCATCTCTTGTTCTTAGCATTCTGGCTCTGCCTCGCCTTCTTCCTCTAAGTCGTGGATCATGACTGGATCTTCTTCGGTGCAGAGCAGTAGTTCGTCATCGTCCAGGGCTTGATCATCCCTGCGTCTGGCGTGGTCGGAAATACTTATTCCGTTCCGAGTGGTATTGGAGTTGTCCTCTTTTGGAAAAGGCACATCTGTGAAAGAATCTAAGGAGCATGAGTTCTTCTCAAATTGGCTTCCTTTTTGTACCACTTCGTCCATTCGCCATTGATAAACATTCCTTCTGATGCTTTGCGCCCTGGTGATCGAACTGTTCTGGTACGCCGTAGATTGGCTGGATTTGTTGGATTGGGAAACACGTGCTCGGTGTGCGGTGGGATTCCATCCTCAGGAGGTGTTG